>VRLP01004558.1:0-47432 GCA_009660295.1 Lophius piscatorius
ACTTTGAGATTTGATCCAAATGTAAAGGGCATTTTAAATTAAATGTATTATTATTATTATTATTAGAGTGCAGCACAGAGACCAGCACAGAGACCAGTACAGAGTCCAGCACAAAGACCAGCACAGAGACCAGATCAGAGACCCGCACAGAGACCAGTACAGAGTCCAGCACAGAGACCAGTACAGAGTCCAGCACAAAGACCAGCACAAAGACCAGCACAGAGTCCAGCACAGAGACCAGTACAGAGACCAGCACAGAGACCAGCAAAGAGGCCATCACAGAGACCAGTACAGAGTCCAGTACAGAGACCAGCACAGAGGCCAGTACAGAGTGCAGCACAGAGACCAGCACAGATACCAGCACAGAGACCAGTACAGAGTCCAGCACAAAGACCAGTACAGAGTCCAGCACAGAGACCAGTACAGAGACCAGCACAGAGACCAGCACAGAGGCCATCACAGAGACCAGTACAGAGTCCAGTACAGAGACCAGCACAGAGACCAGTACAGAGTCCAGCACAAAGACCAGCACAGAGACCAGATCAGAGACCAGTACAGAGTGCAGCACAGAGTCCCAGATCCCTTGACTACATTATTTGGGGTTGCTTCATCCATAAGCCATCAAATCCTAATACTAATTAGGATTTGATGGCTTATTCCGCTAAGGTTACGTTCACGCTTGCAGGTCTTGATGCTCAATTCCCGATTATTTTTTTTGCTGAGATCCAATTTTTTTTTTGCTTGTTTTTGCAAACAAAAAACCTGTTTAAATGTTGCCTCTGAAAACAATGTAACACTCTATGTCATGCTGCTCAACGCGCTTTTAGTCATTATTATCATTTATATTTATGTTTTATCGTTATAATCATGAGTTGATAATGATGATTCTATCGTGATTCTTGAATATTAAAAACGTGGCGTCGTGCAAAATCTGTTTTTGTTTTTTTATTCGGTAACCTCTCCCATGAACATTCACTTGAAGGTTTTCTGATTGATGGTTTAATGTCAACTGTTTGTGCTGTTATGTCTGTTGAAAGTGACACTCACTTATTCAATCGCTTCTATTCCTCTTCACTGTCGCTACCTTTCTTGAAAAAAGAACCGTCTGCTTCCTGCACAAAAAAAAAAAAAAAAAAGGAGGGGGGGGGGGGGGGGGGCGGTTCACCCAAGGGAACCCAAGTTTAATTTAGATTTTGAAAACATCCTGGAGGACAATCTGCCAGCCTGGTAATAATAGTCGTATCTTTCAAATACAAGGATGTAGCGTGAGAAGAGATGAGACTGGGAGGAAATACCAGAACAGCATTTGCTAAACTGGTGACAGAAGCTCAGAAGCTGTAGAAACTTATTTTCCAACATCTTTTACCTCCGAGAACAATTCATCGTCCCCACTAACCTGTAACAACAGTTACACCTTTACAGGGAGAGAGAGGGGGGGACAGAGTGACAGAGAGAGAGGGGGAATGAGAAGGAGAGAGAGGGAGTTAGGGAGAGAGTGACAAAGAGAGAGAGGGAAAGACAGAGTGACAGAAAGAGAGGGAGAGAGAGAGAGGTAAAGAGAGTGACAGAGAGAGAGACAGGGAGAGAGAGAGAGGGAAAGAGAGAGAGAGGGGGAAAGACAGAATGATAGAGAGAGAGAGAGAGGGAGGAAAAGACAGAGTGACAGAGAGAGAGACAGGGAGAGAGAGAGAAGGGAGAGAGAGGGAAGACAGAGAGACAGAGAGAAGGGGGTAGAGAGAGAGAGAGGAAGAGAGAGAGGGAAAGACAGAGTGACAGAGAGAGAGAGGGAATGAGAAGGAGAGAGAGGGAGTTAGGGAGAGAGTGACAAAGAGAGAGAGGGAAAGACAGAGTGACAGAGAGAGAGGGAGAGAGAGAGAGAGAGGTAAACAGAGTGACAGAGAGAGAGACAGGGAGAGAGAGAAAAGGGAAAGACAGAGAGAGAGAGTGAGAGAGACAGGGAGAGAGAGAGAGAGAAGGGAAAGACAGAGAGAGAGAGGGAGGGAAGACAGAGAGACATAGAGACAGAGAGAGGAGGGAGAGAGAGAGACAGAAAGACAGAGTGACAGAGAGAGAGAGAAAGAGAGTGACAGAGAGAGAGAGAGTGAAAGAGAGAGAGAAAAAGAGAGTGACAGAGAGAGAGAGTGACAGAGCGACAGAGAGAGAGAGTGAAAGAGAGAGAGTATATGAGAAAAACCTTCATTAACTGTGACATTCTCTACATCATGCTGATTGCTAGAATATGCTTACGTGACTTCCATTTATTTATAAGACCATTTCATTTGTATTATTATTACTGTTATCATTGTTCTTCTTCTTATTATTATTGTGGTGGTGAGAATGACCTCCAGGATGTTCACTTATCGTTACTTGCTTCACACAGGTCAGCAACTTCATCGTAATTACATAAACGGCCGGAAATTATCGTTTGGAAGAGGGAAAAAAATCTTTCAATTAAATGTAAATGTACGAACAATTCAGGCCAGAAGGACCTTTTCTGTTACAAAGCTGCTGATTGGAACCAGGGCTGAACATTTCTGCATGTTTTTTTAAAGAACACCAATATTTTCCTCTAGATTCTGAAATATAAGTGTTTCGATGACTTTAATATATTTAACATAATTAAGTGTTTTGATAATTTTAATATATTTAATATAATTAAGTGTTTTGATAACTTTAATATATTTAACATAATTAAGTGTTTCGATAATTTTAATATATTTAATATAATTAAGTGTTTCGATAACTTTTATATATTTAAGTGTTCTACCCACTCATAGCGCCTCCTCCTTCCCCGGACTAAGCTCAGCACCATGGGTGATCGGGCCTTCTGTTCTGTTGCCCATCGTCTGTGGAATACCCTCGCCGACCATCTGAGGGCTCCACAGACGACTGACACATTTAAAAAAAGGACTTAAAACTTTCCTTTTTAGCAGAACCTATAACTTTAATTAACATTGCTGCTTTTTGGTCATGTTTTAATACAGTTCTTATTTTATTTTTTATTGATGCTTTTATCTGCTTTTACTTTGTAGCACTTTGAGATTTGATCCAAATGTAAAGTGCGTTATAAATTAAATGTATTATTTGTTTTTATTATTATTATTATTTGCGTAAGTTATTGACTTACCTGATGCACTGAATCCCTGTTCCTTTATGGTGATTGAGTCTGGAGGTCCACTAAAGCGGTTTGACTCCTGTCTGAAACCCCCCACTGACATCATGTGTCAAGGAGAATAAAATAAAAAACATTCCTTATTCATCACTGAATTAATAATTATCTCATATATATTGTGTATTTTTCCAATAATAATGTGTAATTTAAACAAGACATTAGACACAAGACACGTTATTGGTCGTTGTAGTCACTACAGGGAAAAATTCTTGTTCTTCTCAAACAGAACAACTGGCCAAAAATTTAAACAAATCTCTAAAAAGAGAGGAAGGAATAAAACATATCAGAATAAATTATAAATGATCTATCCTTCAATATGTGCACGCTTTTATTATACTGGATATATAAATCCAAAGAAAACATCGAGGCCCTAACGGTAAAGAAAGATAAATAAAGGTCAGAGGTCATTGCTCCAATATTCCAAAGCATCATGAATGTTCTTCCGCTGTTCCGCTTCCGGGACCAGAATCGAGAGGAAAAACCTCCATAAACCAGAAAGTGTTCCTCTACTTCCCCTTTTTCAAACATTGTAATTCTTCTTTTCATCACAGCTATGATTTTGTGGTTTGTTGGTCTGGGAAGAAAGTGATATCCCGGCTTTGGTGTCCGTGTGACAATGTGACTTTGATGTCTTTGTAATGTGTAAATGGGGAAACTGAGTCCCGTTATTCCTTCCTCCCACACTCACAGAACCCGAATGTAGGTGACCTGATGGCTCGAAAGTTTGAATGTTTGTTTATCTCTGGGTCGGTCCTGCGGTGAGAACCCTTCCCCTCATCCAATGACAGCTGGGATAGGCTCCAGCCCATCTGCCACCCCGATCAGGATCAGAAGTTAAAGAAGCTGATGGAACCTTTTCATACATTTGTTATTAACAGTAAGAACTTCCAACCGTCTCTCAGGGCCTCCGGAGTCTTTCCAGAGTCTTTCCGGAGTCTGCCCGGAGTCTTTTTGGAGTCTGTTTGGAGTCCTTCCGGAGAACAACTTGGGTCGGTTGGTGTTTCATGAATCAGATTGCGTTCAGAATAAGATGGACTCTGTTGTAGCTCTTTGTTGTGAGTTTATTATCAATCCTCCAGCACCACATACAAACATACGTCCACGCACACACAGTTATATGTACAGGACATGTATCGGCCATCTTTTGAACTTCCCCACCCCAACCCGATCAAACACACCGAAAAACAATATTAGCAGAAAATCTTCCCTTAGAATACAGCAAATTAATAAAAAAAAAAGAAATGTAAAAAAACGCTGACTCAGACATTAGTCTTCCTGTCGACTTTGTTTCACGTGCTTCTTTTATGTCACAACAAGTTGAATGATGGGAAATGCGGTCCAGGGTCAAAGTCTGCCATCACAGTCACTAACAAATAACCGAAGTCTGTCACACCAATTACATCCTAGTTTCACGTCTGACTGCATTCAAATGAGGAATAAACAAAAGTCAGTATGTTAGACTTAGTCGCCTATTTGATGACGATAAGAAATAAACCAAAAAAAGGTTTAAAATGTTGAAACGTCATTGATCAACTCAGATTCTTTTTTTTTATGGGTTCAGTTATAAACGCACTTTTTTGAACTAACCCTTGTTTGAATGCGTGACGTCACTCAGCGCATGTGAAATGATGCGCAAATGTCCGAAATCAGGATAAAACGTAAATACCTTCCAACGTCCCCGATTGAGAAGTGATGAGTATTTTCTCATATTACGAGAATTGAGAGATATTTAGAGAGTTATTCCACTTAATAAGACTCTAATATGAATCAAACGTGTTGGCTGTAGCTCTGTCGCATCCCATCCGCTCCCCAGTTCAGAGCGAATATGTATCCAAGTAGAGAGAGTCTCTTCACTCAGAGAACAGTGGTTACAGCAATAACTGGCTGCTAACTACATGAGCCGCCTGGCTCTCAAGTTCTTTACTCTGGAGATCGACCTCTTAGCAGTGTGGAATATAATATTCATAGCTATGTTTTTATTACCGTATAATCATCCTGAAATAAGAATTGTACTTCTAATGTTAGCTTAGCTTAAGTTTTTTTTTGTATCTCCAAAAGGGGTCAGGTCCTCCTTCCACGTTCTGCTGCCACGTTTGTACAGTCGCCTAAAATGGACAAACTGAAATCTGGCTCCAGAAAGACTTTTTTCCCTTTTTTTTTTAGGTTCACCCCTTTGAAGCCAACGAAGAAGATTATGAGTAAGTTGCAGCTGGGTAACGATTTTTAGTTTCGGCAAATGGAGGATCGTACGTATTATTAAGCTGACGAAAAAAGCAACGCCGCTATAAATCTCACTGTCAAAGAATAGAAAACATGAAGACACAAAGATGAAAGAAGGCGAAAAAGACATCAAAACAAGGACAAACACTGGTCTGGACTTTCCTGAATCCTAATTCCTGATGGGGGAGGTTCACTGTTCACGCAAAAGGTAATTTTCGCAAAAGGTAATTTTAGCTTTCGTTATAAAGGTGGTGGTGTTTTTTATATTTCCGAGGTTGGTCTCGGAAAAATAAAGATTCTCCTGAATCTTTCTCCCTATAAGATCAATCCCGTAAACCAAATAAATGCTAACCAATAACAGTTCGCTTTATCAGCAAGCGAAGCAGCTAACAACTGTTAGCCATGAAACGCTACACACCAAATAAACCAAATCCAAGATGGTGACCCTACGTACCGGGACTGTACTTATATATTGCTTTTTCTAGTCTGCGCAACCACTCAGGGCGCTTTTACAACACGAGTCAGCATTCACCCGTTCACAATGACATTCATACGTGATTAAAGAGGCTGCCATGAAAGGCGCCACACGCTCATCGGGAGCGGTAACCATTCACGCCAACATTCACACACCAATGGAGCAACCTTTGGGAGAGAGTCGGGGGTTCAGTTTCTTGCTCGAGGACACTGAGATATGGACTTTAGGGGCCGGGGATCGAACCTCCAACCTTCATGTTAAGAGGATGGCCGCTCTACCAACTGAGCCCCACTGTACGTACTGCGCCTTTAAATCTCAAACGTTGTCCTAATCTGCAGCTGAACCATCAAATGAGTAAATTAAAGAAGAATCGGACTACCAGCCTCCCAAGTCTTTACCGCCACGCACCATAATGTAAAATCTACCCGCAGGTTCCTCTGACACAGAATCGTTTGACACCAGTTTCCGATCCAATAAAACAAAAAAATGGTTTGTGTGTTATTCTTTTTAATTACGTCTTCAGCACCTTCAATGGAGTTTTACATTAACCTGCAGAGCAGGGGGCATGTCACCGTCTGAGAAAAAAGAGGTATTAAGGCCACTGAAGGCAAAATACACATCCGGATATTGATTTTATTCTCACACATATCTTTTTCTGTTAAAACAACATTAAATTATTAGCCACATTTTTTTTTTCCCTCTCTTTTCTATCGTCTTTTTTCTTCAAAAAAAAAAAAAAAAATTAGGACTTTTTTTTGACTGTACTTCAACAGTTTTGCATTTATTTTCCAATATATATATATATATATATATATATATATATCGCCACTGAAGATGGAGTCTGACCGTCGTACGTGAGGCGCTCAGAGGTCTCAGGGTTCCGAGGTCGTCTTCTGTCGTGGTCGATGGCGGAAGTACGGAGGAAAACAAAGAACGAACGCCAAACGTAGGTGGAGATCCAGATACGGGGATTTTAAAGTTAAAGCCTTGCAGGTGGGCTGACCCTTTAATGACCCCTCAGCTCCTTGAAGGAGGGATTCATTGTCCCGACATGATCGATACGGATGAGCCGATGATTTACGTTTAAGGTGTTTATCTACGACTGAGCTGAGATGATGGGATTTGAAGTGGTCTTGATCTGACTTAGAAATATATCCAGATGACTTTGGAAGGGAATCCAGATCCGGTGTTCGGTTCTGTCTAACGGTGCTTGAGTCCCGCCTCCTGGTTTCCTCCGTTCGTGTGTCAGATTAAACTGTATCGGACCTTCAAACTAGATTCTGAATTCAACCACCACGCACCTCTGATGAGCTTCGGGGAGAGTCTTCTCTTTGAAGACGGCGGTCCGGTTCCACCTGGTGGAAACCAAACGCAGCTTTCCACTAGAAGAACATCCGACTTACGGTCCAGCACGGAGGTGGAAGTGGAATGTTGCGGAGATGATCCGCCGCTTCAGGACCAGGGCGACTCGCCATCATGGAGGGAAACCTGAATTCTACTGAGGGAGAAGGTCAGATCATCAGCCGGTGATATGAGGCGCGAGAGAAACTGGGTCATGTAGCGAGACAATGATCCAAAAGAGGAGAGAAAGTTCTCTCCGACACAGTTTAGAACCAATAAGGAGAAGGTCCTGTACTTTTTTTTTTTTTTCCTTTTACCAGCAGTGTATTCTTGTTGAACGGGAGTTGGAGTTATGGAGGTATGATCAAAACCAATCGGAGGATTCGGAACCCGTCAACACGACCCTGGTGGTCGATTCCATACTGGAAAATGTTGCCTCAACAACTATAATTCCATATAAAGTCATATAAAACCATTCAAAGAAAAAAAAAAAAGAAAAAAGAAAGGGTGAATTTTCAAGGCAGTGAGGGGATTCATCATATTTCTCACCGACGACAAAGGCTAAAGCACGACTTCCTGGTTTGAAGTTTCACTTCCTGTTTGTTCAGACACACGACAGACACGAGCTCCGGCCGATCGCGGCGGCCGGTAGTAGTAAGAGTAGTGCATGCTGCAGTCTGGTATGAAAAAAAACATTTAAAATCACATCATCCTGTACAAACATGGAATCGTATTCACATCTAGGAATAAATCAAGCGCCGAATCAGCATCCCCTGTTTCCTCGCAGCGTCCATCCACCCCTTCGTCGAACGTCCGTTGTCACGATAGATCCCGCCCACGGGCTGGGTGACGGACTTCCTGTCAGGTTTAGAGGACTTCATGCAACACAAGCGCCCCAGTCCAAAGGCGGGGTTTTGCCGGCAACTGGGACCAGAACTTTCGTCGAGAGCCTCAGATTGATCACGCGGAATTTGGAGGTTTAAGGGGAACCCGTAACCTCGGGGATCTCAGACCCTGTCCATCGTCATCATCGCCATGTTGTTGGTGTTCAGTGACGTTTTGTTCAACAGCAAACATCTGCACCATAGTCTACCTGAAAGGAGCTGTAGTCCAGAAGTGTTGGTTTGAAGCCAGTCCAGACCTCCTTGGTGGTCCCATGCTCCTCACCCAGACCTGAGCGAAACCCATTCCACCATCTGAGAGATTCGAGTCGTGGCTTAAGTCCAGGTCGGGGTTCTCCTGGTGGAGGCGAGGCAGCCCCTGAGAAGCGAGATGTCCTCAGCTGTCCAGGTCTAGAGAAGATCAGTGAAGCCATGAAACCTCTCCCTCGATGGCATTAGGGGACGACTGTGCCCCCTCTCTGTCTCATTTGCGGAGGCTGGCTCACACCGAAATCTCATAGGTGGTGCCCCCGACACCCGTAACCTTCTTCACCCCTCCACCTGGGGGCTTATGGGCGGGACTCTGCGTCAATGCTGAGCTGGGATAGGCCAATCCGGGCCGCGTGGACACGATGACCGGGTGGGAGGGAGAGGAAGGGGCAGAGAAGGAGGAGGTGGTGGAGGCGGAGGAGAAGGGCTGGCCGCCGTTGGCCCGACTCAGAGGTTTCATCTGGATCAGCTCATCCCTGAGTTTTGTGGGGGGCAAGGGGAGAAAAGAAACCGTCAGACGCCGGTCACTGATTTTAAATCTTAAATACCAAAATGTCGTGACATTAACCTGGCCTCAACTGATGCGTCAAAACGGATCCGGAGGTTTGAGCCGGGATCAGCAACCGCAGCATATTTAACAGTACCAAAGTCCAACATCAGATTTCTACACCTACGGCAGAATCAGGATTAAATTGGCCTCGAAACTCCTTCAGGCTGAGGTTGTGTAATGTGCCGTCTCTAAAGGAGCGACTCTCCATGGAGTCTAAACTGAATTTGAAAACACCGTCCAGTCGTCTGAGACGCTCAGGTGGGCCAGGAGTGACATCACACACATGTGAGGAGGATGGACGGACAACACTAAACACACAGGTCAACACGTGAGACGAAAAACCAACATGCAAAAGTTTGAATGTGCCTGAATGACAAAGAGCCGACAAACAAACAAACAAACAAACTTGTTGATCGTCCTGAGAAGAGTCGGATCAAGTTCCTGCGTCTGTGTTCAGATCAGGGTGGTCCTTAGTGTGGTCCTGTCAGAATCTTTGATTGCAGAGCATCATGACGCATGCTGAATGTTTTTTCGCACGTTGGTCTCTGCTCTAATGCTGCGGGGGTTTTCTCCCTCGCATCCAATTTATACATTTTAGTTCAGATGGTGATTTCAATTCTGAAACTAGTATTAGCTGCTGGGCGTGGGACATGGACTCCTCCTCCTCCTCCTCCTCCTCCTCCTCTCTCTCAGGACACATCAGAGACATCAAAGACCCTCCAGACCCTCCACGTCAATACACACCTCTTCACATCTGCTTCTGAAGTTTAATCACGTCTGTTTATTAAGTATCTTTAAATCTTTATATTTCTACTTTGATATTTGGTGGTATTTTGAAAAGTGCTCCATTAATAAAATGCAACCAATCTTTTTTTCTCTCATCCTTCCCTTCTCCTCCCTTATCTCATCTTTCTTCTCGTCCCTTTTCCCCTTCTCCTACTTCATCATCTTCTCGACTCCCCCTCCACATCTCTCTTCCCCTCTCATCTTTTTCTTCCCTCTTCTTCCTCTTTCACCTTCCCTTCCATCACAGGTACACTTCTTCATTTTGCCCCGGTTACCTCTCCATCATCTCCCCATTTTCATTTTCTCCCCTCCCAGTACCTTATCTCCCCTTCTTCCCCCCTCTCTCTCCCCCTCTTCCCCTCTCTCTCTCTCCCCTTCTTCCACTCTCTCTCTCCCGTTCTTCCACTCTCTCTCTCTCCTTCTTCCACTCTCCTTCTTCCTCTCTCTCTCTCTCCCGTCCTTCCTCTCTCTCTCTCTCCCCTTCTTCCCCCTCTCCCTCTCCGTCTTCCCCCCTCTCCCTCTCTCTCAAAAAGCACAGTTTTATTTGCTCGTGTAATATCAGGAGTCCAGACCTGCTCCTTTACCCATACAAATAAAAACTCCCTTGACTCCTTTAATCTTGCTTCCGTCTCGATGCTGAACATCAGAGCGACTCGTTCATTCAGGAAGTCTGATTTCATGCGTGTGGACACGGGACCTTCTGATGAGAGAATGTTCTACCGACAAATGAGGACGAGACCACAACCACAGCCTCCAAAGGAGAGTGAGACGGCAAAGACGAATGGCAGACAAGCATAAGGGAAAAGAAGAAGGAACTCACAGGAAGTCTGGCAGGAGGAGCAAGAGGAGAGAGGGGAGGAGGAGGAGCAGGAGAAGCAGTAAATCAGGAAGTCAGGTTTTCAGGGGGCATGTGTTTGTTCAGGGTTAGCAGCAAACCATTTGTCCTGACAAAAGGCCATACTCACTTCGGCGCTTGTATTCCTCCTCCTCCTCCTCCCATCCCTCCACCTCCTACCCCTGCCGCGTTCGCTCCGGCTGACGCGGAGGCCTTCCGGACCAGCTGGTACTGCATTTCTGCAGCAGCTGCGCTGGAGTAAGAGAGCGACTTGCCCAGGGGTGGGGGGTGTGATGAGTGGGAGTGGTGGCCTGTGGAGGCGGAGCCCAGAGGGGCGTCAGTGGAGCGGGTGCGGTAGGGGTAAGCGTGGTGGGGCGGTACATGAGGGACAGCAAAGCGAGGAGGTCGGGAAGTAGAGGAGGAGTGGTGGTGATGATGGGCGTGGTGGTGGTGGTGATGGTGGTGGTGGTGATGGTGAGAAGGATTTGGGGCGGTAGAGGAGGGAGGCGCTGAGGCTTGCTTTGCGGGCGGGGGTTCTCCGAGCATACGCTCCCTCTCTAAATGAGGAGGTGGGGAGGAGGACATGGAGGAGGAGTGATGGAGGAAGTGCTGGTGGCGGGAGGAGCGGTGGTGATGGTGGGGTGACTGCGACGTCTGAGAGTGCATCTCAGCAACCCTTTGTTGTGAAGACAGGAAGGGGGAGGTGTAGCCTCCTGCCGCCGGCGCGCAGGGTCTTCCAGAGGAAACCTCAGCTGCTGCTGAGCCCGCTGTCACCCCTTTATCAAAATCATCGCCACCCGCCAGTAAGTTGTCATACGACAGGCTCCCGTTGCGGGACGGGTGGTGAGGTGGGGGAGTCTGATTGGCTAAGCTCTTGTAGCTGGCTGAGGTGGCGGTTGCCTCGGAGACGTTGGCAGCGTCTGCCGAGGTGTGCGTGGAGCTGGTAGATCGCGAAGACACTCCTGAAAGGACGGTGGGGTCGGAGAAGGAGGGGTATGAGCGTCCGCCGAGGGAGTAGCCAGGGATGCCCCCTCCTCCCACCTCTCTGCCTCCGTCCCTTCTCTCCCCACCTCCTCCCCCTCCCGCTCTCTCGGCTGAGGTGTCCCTCTGGTCCAGGCTGGGCTGGGAGCGAAAACCAGGCTGCTGGCTGGCCTGAAGGAGCGAAGAGGTGGAGGAGGAGGAGTCCCTGGCACTGCCAACACTCTCCCCTCGACTTAACTGGAGGAGGAGGAGGGAAGGTGAAGGAGAGAGTGGAGAGAAAAGAAACATGAAGCTGAGCAAGAGCAGGAGTTGAGCCATAAATACCTGCTGCACAGAGCTCCCTCTAGTGACGACACCCTGACACTGCACCCCAAAAAGCCAACAGCATAGCTTCTAAGGAAGAAGCGATTCAAAAGCGCAGAGCAGCTGAAAAAAAATGTAAAGTAACCGATGGAGTGTTGAGGTTTGTGGCTAATGGCACTAAAAAAAAACAAAAGAAAACAACCTAATGCCGTCAGAGAGAGTGGAAAAAGTTTTGTGGTCAACAACACATTCAAACGTCATTTTCGTTCTCATTTCATTTGCTTAGAGGTGACGTCAACACTTCTGGTTAAATCACACACGCACACACACACAAGTTTTGTTAAGTTTATTCAGAATTGATTATTTCTCCTCACCTACCTGGTGGTTCAGGAGCAAAAGGAGGCGGGACTCAACTACTTCCTCTATTTATACCCTCGGCGACATCACCGGTAATGTCAGCGGGCGAAACCAAGCGCGGGGGTTGGGGGTATCGTATATTATTGTAAGCATGTTATAGTAAAAATCTGTTTATGTTTGTTTGCAAATATATTTTTGATATAGTGAGTTTTGGTTAACTATTTTCGACTGGGCCGATTGTAAAGGTGAGGAGTTTTGTCACTTTCCTGTTTAAGGAGATAAACTGCTTTCACCTGCAATAATGGTACATGAAGAACACCTGATTTTACTATTGTTTTGACCCTGTGCAGCGCTCTCCATTTTTCTTCATTAACATTCAATATTCCACCTGAACTTTGAGAAAAAAAAAAAGAAAGAAAAAAAAAGGCGTTCCAGACTTGAACGCTATATTATTCCTTTGAGTACTTTTATAATCAGTGATGATAATTCTGACAAAAAAAAAGTATACACCGATACACATCCATCCTTAAATCTCCACACAAACACAGGAAAAAAGAGACAAACGACTTTGTGTCCTTTTAAAACACCAGTAAGTATTTGGACTATTCGGAGACAAAGGAGGCAAAAGCAAGAGACGTGGAAACTGGACGCCAAAAGGCAAAACGAAGGGCAAAGGACTAAAAAGATGGAAGTTGGAGAAACAAACTGAAGAGGAAAAAGGAGACTCAAAACAACAGAGAGGTAAAGGTAGTATGGTGTTTGAGTGACAGGACCAAAGCAGACATGGGTTCAAATACTGTGTGGAATCCATTTAAACAGTACTGTCCAGATGGAATACGATTTTGACTTATTATTATCATCCTATAGATCCGCTGCGGCCAACCCCGAAGGGAACGGCCGAAAGCAGAGGATCAACCAATGGTCCTGGTGTCTTATGGCGGACTGATAACTTAAGACGGACTAATCCAATTGCAAACTATTTGAAATGGTTCAAACAGCATTTCAGCCATGTCCAGAGTCAAAACCGAGGGGGTGGGGAAGAACAAAGATCAAAGGTGATAAATGCTTTCAGAACATTCACTTACTGATACTGATCAACAGAAAGCCACTGAGAAATCAAGCCAAGATGGCCAACAGGAAATCAAAAGGAAAACACAAACAACAACAAAAAAAAAAACACATGAGTGACAAAATATATTGCGTTCTCGTCCTTGTCTGTGTGGTTGCGTGTGCGGTACCTGGTTGGCGTATGCGTGCGTGAGCGCCGTGTGGTTCTTGCCAGGGCTGTAGGTGGGCCTGTATTTGTACATTGTGGGGGTGGGCGGGGCTTTATTCAGGAGGCTGCATTCTGCAGGAGCGCCGGAGGAGGACAAATGAAAAAAAATGATAACGATAAAGTCAGAGTTCGATTTATGATTCGGTTTTTTTTTGCAAAAAAAAAAAAGTTGAGCTGAAGCCGGGAGTTTGGAAACATTACCCTCGGCGTTCCCTCTGCCGATTCCAGGGTAACGGAGCTCCGGTTTAGGTGGAGGAGGCGGCTCGGCGTCACACGACTGGCTCTCCATCATCTCTAGACTGGACTTTGACTGAGAGGGAGGGAGGGGTAAGAACCATCATGAAATACTCAGGAAAAGAAGTTTGAGAACATTTAAGTAGGATATCGTATCGTTATTTTAAGTGGAGCCTCTCCTTATTCACTTATAACACCATTAAACCACAGAAACACCATCAAGTTCCCAAACTTTTTGACAAAATAGAGCATCAATTGTGATAGAAAATCCACAAGGGGACACTGTTTGGCACAGCTGGAAAGGCAACGTATCAGAAATGTAACAAAAAGGGGAATTTGACCCGAATAACGTGAAATTTGACTCGACGCATTAAAAAAAAGTTTGACTCCAGTGTGAAATTCGCCTGATGCTGTGAAGAGATTTTTTTTTTTTTTTAAATGTCACACATCAGTCGCGTTGGACATGCTAATCTGAGAGTTGTCTGGGTTGAGAATGTGACAGTGTCTAGCAATCGCAATTTGGCCCTTGTCAAAGTTGCTCTCGACACTTTTTCCTAGTTTCAGCAGCTCATTTTTCAGGACAGAATGTTCTCTTGCCGCCGAAACTGCATGCATATCAAACCAAGTGACGGGCACCGTTTCTAATCAAGGCATTTTTCTGACAACCCAGTTGTGGTTTGTTCAAGATCGAACTTGCAAGTGGCAACTTGCAAGCTGAAGAGACCTTACAGGAACGCCCTTTCTGATACCGGCCTCTTAAAGGGCCAGTAACAGAAAGTTGGAGCGCCACTCGCTGGTTTTTCCCCAGTTTAAGCAGTTTACGTTTAAGATTAATTATCCAACACATGCAAGAGGCAGTACGTCAAAAGTACGACATATTTCCTGTTGCCACAATGATTATTACAAGACTTGATCCCGACATTTTATCAAACATGAAGCCTGGAGGCAATTTTCGGCCAGACAGTGAAGTTGTAATAACTTCCTGTTTCGTGTTTCACATTGACAAAATCGACTGAGCCCTTTGTCCGCGTTTCTGATAATCCAGGACCTAGCTGGAGATGGATCCTCTAAGAGGTAAAGCACGTATAACTCCCCGATCTGCACTTAACAAAAGGCATGCCAAATGATAATTGTGCAGAGTGATTATGACATCTTTCTAATTCGGCTGCAGTTACCCGGTGCAGGTCTCCCTTTATGCCGTTGTCCAGGATCTTTGCAGCCAGCTGGGCCTCTGTCAGCTGCGGCCGCAAGAACGGTGGCTGCACACACACCTTCTGCAAACCCTTCTTCCTCCCCAGATACCTGCAGAGAGAACACACACACCGTCAAGCACAGCCAGCTGCACATCGGCGCACTCAAAGTTCATTGAACACTAACGAAGAAACGCTAATAGCTAAATATCTAAATCCTAAGCACTGTGAAAAAGTATTGACCCACTAAACGTAATATCTACATGTTCCTTCTTTCAGCAGCAGCAACTACAACCGAACCCTTCTGTGGAGGCTCAGAACCTCAGAACCAGGTTTCGGTACCCAACCCAGACTGATGGATTTCCTATTGATTTAGGCATAGTGTGCTACTGGTGAGACCTAGGAGGTCTAATCCAATCTTGTTTGGGTTTTTTTTTAGTCCTAAATAAGGAAAATGCTTTTTCACGCAAAACAAAAGAAAACTATTTTGGTTCAATAATAAGAATTTTAAAAAATCATTTATTTTATTAGAAAAAAAATGTACTCAGAGTTTGCGTTCACTCGGGATGCTTAAGTGTAACTTGACGATCTGAAACAGTTTAGTCTGGGATACACACAAAAACAAAAGAAACCAGAAGGAGGTCAAACACTTCTTAATGTCCATTTATAAATGTTTGGCTCATTAGCTTCGTCACGTTGTTGACGTTGTGGAGTGTGTGAAGTGTGTGTAAAAGAGGCCAACAGAGACACTTGGGGGCGTAAATACCACATCCTCTTGATTTCTACCGAGGCTTAAGAGGCCGCTACAGGAAACCTTGGTTAATAAAGATAACTGGAGGATGTAAAAATTCTTCTCAGTTTTTAACACTTTGCGAGTTTATGTGCTCGCGGATTTCGATCGGCATTCTGGTGCCGTTTTAGAAAAAGCTGATCGATTACGGCCATTCTTTGTAATGCGGCCATGCGCTGTAGTCACGGTGAGAAACTGCACCTGGGTGCTTGTGAGCTGCAGAGGACGTGCGAGACATTCTTCCAGCAGCCGTTGGTGAAAGGGTTGACGCCTCCTCTGAACTTCCCTGTTACCTGGAGAAGAAAAGAAAAGAAAAAAAACACACACAGAGAGATAAAGAGTCATACAGAGACTAAATATCGAGATAGAACCACTGGTTCAAAGATGTAAGAGAGGAGGGGTAATGTTGGCGAGTTCACACCGAACCCCATCGTACCGCGGATAAAAATTAAATGAATGATACAAGAAGAAAAATAATATAAAGAACGACACGAACGACTTATGTAACGTTACTTTAATGTTACCAGCACCTGCTAGTAATGAGGGACTATCACCAGCAGGTGGCGGTTGTGTCCGCACCCTGTTTGACACCGCTATTAAACAACAGAAGGAGACTAGTTCGGGTCAAACCCGACTCTCAAAAGGTCCGGCGTGTAAGATATAATTGGTATTTAGGGACCGCGTGATTATTATTATTAGTATTAAGATTCAACAGAAAGAGAGAGAGAGAAATAGATGCAGAGATAGAGATAGAGATTGAGACGGATACCTCATTGATCCCAAAGGAAATTTTGGGACGGCTCAACTGCTGTACAGGATACCTGGGACTCGTTTATTTTACCTGTCACTCGAAGCACACGCAAGTTTCCTACCTGCTCATTAGTAGTCCTGCCTCTGGCCACAAGCACTATGTGGAAACCAGTGAGGCCAGCAACAGGGATGAAGAACAGGCCCGCGACGCACATCACAGCCAGTCTGAGAGCAGAGGGGTCAAGGAACATGTGGACATGTGGAACAAGCGGGTCTGCCGACACGCTTGTAGAAGGAGGATTTGGACTGCACTTTTTTGCCGTAAAAGGATACGTGACAATGGCATGCAGGTGATCAATGTTCTGGCGATGGTAGAGGATGAAGAGCAGGCCGAAGCCGAACACGGCCATAATGTGAGCCGTCAGAGACAGCAGGAAGAGGAAGAAGTAACGGTAGTTCCTCCGGCCGATGCAATTGTTCACCCAGGGACAGTGGTGGTCAAAGTCCTGCATGATGAAGGGGTTTAAAGACGCGGTGGTGAGAAAGCCCAGAAGGGCCACGGTCCAACATGACAACAGGTATCAGAGAGGTCAGCCTCCACTTCCTGATAGAGAAGATACACATTTACATTAAAAAGCCATGAGATGAACTAAGATGGCGACAAAAACCTGACCTCATATGTTTAAAAGTCAGACTTTCCTAACACAGCGATACATTGCAGGAATTATGGGTAGCACTTTGAGTTTCTGTAACCGACATCGCGTCTGTTGGAGTTATATGGGTTGTCCAAACCACTGAACTTTTTCAGTCTGCTTTGGATGTACCGTCTCACTTAAACTCCACTTAAACTGGTGTTCGATGTAGACAAATGCAAGATCCTGCTATTCTCAGCTGACAAAGAACGTAAAATCAAATATTCCTAAGATCTCAACTGCTGATGGGGTTCAAATTCAAACAGTCACAACACACACTGGCCGGTAATTCAATATAGTCAGGTAGTCAGCTGACCCAACATCACGTCGCTGGATCCAAACCTCTGATCATAACACTGCTCCCACTGGCTTGTACGATAGGCCCGAGGCATGATGGGTGCATCACTTCATCCACCCCTCTTCTTACTCTGATGCGCCCATCATTCTGGAACAGGGAAAATCGGGACTCACCAAATAACGTGACCTTTTCCCATTGCTCCAGAGTCCAATCTTTGTGTTCCCTGGCCAACAGAAGCCTTTTTTCCCCCCCAATGAGCCTCAATGATAAGTGGTTTCCTTAAGGCTTACACATCCGTTTAGGACCACATTTCTTCCTCGAAGACGATGGTTGACCACTGCCCTTACAGGTTTAAATAATGCCTTCGGAGTTCTTTGTTTCGTTTTGCTTGATGCAGGCCAATAATTTTTAACCCAAAGTAACATCTTTTCCAAGATCACAGACATGTTCGAAGCTCCTCACAGATTCAGTTAGGGTTAAATAACTTGTAGCCGGCTGAAACGTTAGAAATCGCCGCAGTAATTATCCGTTTTTTTCTTTTCTAGCAGTGTAGGTTGTGGTTTTTTGTTTGGAGGAGCACATTCTGTGTTGGCAAATCAGAAAAAAAATTAGTTTGCGAATGGTGTTCTGTATTTCCAAATCACACTGTGTTTGTACGCGAGCTTGTAAAACCTTTTTGGTTCGTATGCAAACGTTTGGGCGGGAATTTAACCACCATGTGCTTCAGACTGTTTGAACGGGACCCAGAAACAACTCTGAACCTTGTTCTTCGTCCAGAGATGGGGGAGAGTGTGAGCACACCTCCACACAGTTGTCACAGACGGAGCAGTGGGAGCACCGTGGAGGCCTGTAGAAGCGGCAGGTCGAACACCACTTCATTCGGACTTGGATCCCTCTGATCTCGACAGTCTTGTAGAGGGGGGCACGGAAATCGTCCTCCTTGTCCTCGTCCTCCTCGGCTGCAGGAACAGCAAAATGCACATTAAGTGACCATGAGAAACAAATGGCCCCGACAAGAACCTAGTGAAATCTGTCACCCTAACATTTAACCACTGATTTACCCATTTTTTGGACTAGTGGTCATTAAAATCATGACAAAGCTCGCAGATTGTTTTAATACACCTCTGCTATCTTGGATCCACCGCATGTAAAAATCATGATTCAGTCAGATTAATGCAGACAGGTTAGTTAATCAGTCACTCGTCAGTCACAAACCCTATTTAAACAAAAAAAAAAAACACACAACAGCACTGCAATGGAGTCCTTTCTATAAGACGGCGGCAACGCTTTCTAGCCAGAAGATTACAGATCATTCAGGTTGTCCGTTTTGTCCTGCTTCCAACACATCAACTTGAGGAGAAACTGTTCCTTTCCTGTCTAATATATCCCACCCACCGACCATTGACAAGATAACCGACGCTATTCTCCCTTCACTTGTCAATGGTCAGAATGTAATGGCTGGTGGATGAAGGAGACACCGCATTAAGCAAAGAACGAAGTATTTAGCAAACTATTTTGGCTACAGTGTGACACGTGCAGCACATTCACCACACTCACTCACCCCTGGGGAAGATTCCCGGATCCATGAAGGTGGCCATGCAGAAGTTGGCCAAAACAAACAGGAAGATGACTCCATTGTAGATCGGCACAGCAACGGAGAATCGTTCCGAGAGCCACGGGCAGCTGAGACAGCAACAGAAACCACAAAGTCTTTGAGTTGATGCCATCACATGCTTCAGGTCTAGAGAAAGATTATATATACACATATATAGACACACGTATATACTACCAGTCAAAGTTTGGACACAACTTTTCATTAAGTGTTTTTTCCTTATTTAGTTTTCTACATTGTAGATTAATAGTGAAGGAATCCAAACTATAAAGGAACACATATGGAATTATGTAGTAAACCAAAAAGGGTTAAACAAACCAGAGTGTGTTTTAGATTCTTATATTCTTCCAAGTAGCCCCCTTTTGCTTTGATGACCGCTTCAGACACTTCTGGCCTTCTCTCAGTCAGCTTCCTTAGGTAGTCACCTTGAATGGCTTCCCAACAGTCTTGAAGGAGTTCCCAGAGGAGCTGAGTCCTTGTTTGCTGCTTTGCCTTCACTCTGCGGTCCAATTTATCCCAAACCATCTCAACTGGGTTTAGGTCGGGTGATTGTGTAGGCCAGGTCATCTGACGAAGCACTCTGTCACTCTCCCTTCTTGGTCAAATAGGCCTGGAGGTGTGTTTGGGGTCATTGACATGTTGCAAAACAGATGATGGTCCTACTAAGCGCAAACCAGATGGGATGGCAAGTTGCTGCAGAATGCTGTGGTAGCCGGGAGGGTTGAGTGTGCCTTGAATTTTGAATAAATCACCAACAGTGTCAGCATCACTCCTCCTCCTCCACGCTTCAAGGTGGGAAATCCACTCACCTTTTCTGCGTCTCTCAAAGACACGGCGGTTTGAACCAAAAATCTCAAATTTGGACTCATCAGTCCAAAGTACAGATATCCGCTGGTCTAATGTACATTGCTGTTCTTTCTTGGCCCAAGCAAGTCTCTTCTTGCTCTTGATCTTCTTCCTCAGGAGTGGCTTCTTTGCAGAAAGTCGACCATGAAGGTCTGATTCACGCAGTCAACTCTGAGCAGGTGATGTTGAGATGCGTCCGCTACTTGAACTCTGTGAAGCATTTATGTGAGATCGAATCTGAGGTGCTTTTAATCGTCAGTTTCTGAGGCTGGTTAACTCTAGTGAACTTAATCCTCTGCAGCAAAAGTAACTCTTGGTCTTCCCTTCCTGGGGCAGTTCTCGTGAGAACCAGTTTCCTCATAGAATTTGAAGGTTTTCGCGTCTGCACTTGAGGATACATTCAAAGTTCTTGAAATTTTCCCAGATTGGCTGACCTTCGTGTCTCAAAGGAATGATGGACTGTCGTTTCCCTTCACTTAGTTGAGTGGTTCTTGCCATAATATGGATTAGACAGTAAGTCTAAGTCTAACAGTAAGTCTAATTGGGGCTGTATAGAACTGTGAACCAACTGATGGTTTCAAACACATTGAGAAGAAGAAATTCCACTGAAATCAATGTCTTGACAAGTCACATCTGGAAACTGAATCCATTCCAGGTGACCACCTCATGAATCTCATTTCAAGAACGCCAAAAGTGTGCGAAGCTGTCATCGAAGCAGAACACATTCTGTTTTCTTTAACACTTTTTGGTTTACTACATAATTCCATATGTGTTCTCTCATAGTTTTGATGTCTTCAATATCGCTCTACAATGTAGAAAGTAATCATCTTCATGCTTATAATAACAGTTAATGGGGCAAGACATTCATCCATATTACGGCTCTATGGGCCGCTTTGTTTCTTTTCTTTTTTTTTTATAATTTCCCCGATTTTTCTGTGAAAATGTGTGAGGGTGCCCAGAGTGATCCAAACAGACGGGATGGTGGGTCTTTATCAGGGTGACAGATGTTGGCCTACTTTCTACACGCTAATCTAAAGCACAGGGCTGACTGCCCACCACACTGACCACACACACACACGCACACACACAGATTAGATTTTCTACTGCATGCACAGACACACACACAGGCCACCAAACAACAAAACACACACAACTGTCAATCTGACTTTCTCATATTTAAATCACTTTGTTTGTCCCACAGACATGGCTTCACATGCTCCATACTATTTCCTCCCATCCTTCTCAATCTGAAAACACGAGTAGGAACCTGCTCCAGACGGGGAGGTCACTTGTCTCTTTAACATCAAAGAGAAGCAGGTGCTGGTGCCAGAATGTTGGTATAACTCATTCAGCATCAGTTCAGCAAGTACACCCTTTAAGAACTGGTTTGGTTTTTCTACTAGCTGGAGAGGTACTAGATAACAAGTGATCTGGAAAACCCAAACGGTCCAATCTGTGTGACCCTCTCAGGACTGACAGACAGCCTACTGACAGACTGGGCAGCATCTTAAAGGTGTAGGGATTAAGGAGTCAACCATGAACTGCACTGTCCCTGGTTCCGGGTTCAGATGGGGACATTTGTTGCACTCGTTTTTTAAAGACAAACTCTTATGTTATTTAGATCAAACAGTGTTTTGATTATGGCGCATGCGAACGATTCACGGTCGCCACTTACGTGAAGCAGAAGAAGAGCGTGGTGGAACCAACAAGGAAGAAAGTGGCCGCAGACACCGGGACATACCGGGAGGGTCGCAGCGGTCTGCTGGGCGGGACCTCTGCGTGGGGGAGGGGCGACGAGGAGGGACCCCGCCCTTCACTCTTACTGCTGCCACCTGGCATCACTTTGTGTGTCTGTTCAACCACTGCTATGCCACAGGTTATGTCAGAATTTCATGATTGGATTTGGAGAATGTGTGCTGTGATGATCAACTGGCAAGAAGAAGAAAGCAGAAAGGGAGGGAGAGTTCCTCTTTCTCTTGGAAAAGAGGGAAACAACTCGGCATCACTACACGGCAATGGGAGGAGGAGCAAATGCTTGTTGTTGTGGTTCACTCCTGATCCAGCCCGTGTTCATGTGGGGGTTAAAAGAAGCTTATGAGTAGTAAACCAGGTGGGAGGGCAGGATAAACCAACAGATTAGAAGGAAGGAGCTGTCTGGACAACCTCTGACGGGGATGCAGTATTTGCAAACCAACAGAGCCAATAACTCTTACAGGTCTGGGATGGTAATGAGAATAAAGAAATCATATGGTAATTAAAAACGTATAGCTAATAAAATTAGTTTGGAACCCTTGAGAGATCTTGGGACAGAAAACCTCTGCTAAACTTTGCGCCTGCTGTGGTCAGGTTGGGCCGGAAAAATAAACTTTGGGACAGAGGTAGACCTGCTTTGCCGGGTGGTGGACCTCAACAGCAGGATATGGTATGAGACTGAAAAGGGAAAAGGAATAGAACCAATAGGATCTAGAATGGAAAACAGGTTTGATTGCACTGAAGTCTGTCCAGCAAAATGTATTGAGCTTCCTTTTTCCTGTAAGAGTCTGGAGATCAAGAGTCTGGGTAGCTCTAGCAATGCGGGGGAAGAGTGTTGTAGATAAAAATGACAAAGGAAATTCTTTGTCTTCAGTCCAGGACTCGTATTAGAAACAATAGTCTGTAAACCGGCCAGTGGAGTAGCCTGCTTTTTCTGTGTCGGGGCATCCCTAAACCCCACAGGTGGCCGATTCAAACCACCTCACCTGCTACACCAGGGATGCTATTGAAAGACGGAGAGCAAAAACTGATGGTAAGGTTATTCCCAAAAGATCTGGGGGAAGATCCAGTAGTGTGTTTAGATAATCCAGCAACGGCGGTACAGCACAACTCCTCACTGGACTCCTTCAGCATGTTAGTTATGTAAGCGGTGGCCTCCCGACTGCAAGCTGTTTTCTTTCGTGGCCTCTTCCCCAGGGCCTTCCCACGGCCCGTTTCCTCCGCAGAGACAACTGAGGCTTGGATAACACTCTCCCACTACAATCCCTTGGAGGATGCGGCCTCTGTGGGTCAAAGTCCTGAAAACTGCCACGGCAATAATGTGAAAAGCCGTGTCTTTTAGCTCTTGAATTAGGAGGTTCTTCAGGCCATTTGTATCCTGAGATTTTGGAGGGTGTTGAAAGATGGCTTCTCCAACCTCAACAGAAGGAGGAGAGTATCAACTTAAAGAGGTTGTCCCGGGTCACCAGACGGAAGGATCCACTCTGACGGTTGTTTGGTCAGTTTCACCTAAGATGCAAAGAGAGAAGGGAAGGGTTGGTCAGTACTCCAATATGTAAACATATAAAAAAAATCAGGTAGTGAATGTTATAGGATTTGTCAACTCCAGTCAATCTAATGCAGAAGTGCCCGCTACCAGTAGATCGCGATCTACTGGTCGATCGCGGAGTGTTTATCAGTCGATCGCAAAATCATTTTAGATAATGAGTCAAATAACTCTTAAGTACATTGCACCAGTCAATCCGTCACATATCAGTGATTCCCACTAATTCAACCTCAGGGCAACCAGCTCAGAGAGCGCATGCAAGACTACGAGCCACTCGTCCTCTCTGATGGAGGAGGGGGGGGAGACAAGATGGGGGAGTGATGTTTTGACGATGCATTAAAGGCTAGTGACTAAGTGCCAAAAAGGACCTTAGATTTTGAGATACCCCTACTGGAAGTAGAACAAAACACCCATAATGGGTTTGTTATGGTATTTTTAGCCTGGACGTATGGGAGTTGAGACACATCGACTCATGTAGATTAATAATAGAAGCTCCAATGGGAAATAAACTTTATTTTGTCTTACTTGACATAAAGTGTTGTGTAAAAGAAAAAGAAAAGTAAATGAAAAAAAAGTAGAATTTCAGTTTTCTGTTGACTCTGTTGTTGACTTTTCATAAGCATAGAATTCTGCGACATGTCACGGATCCACATTATCAACAGTGATCAAAAAAAAAAACTCAGGTGAAGCCCACTTAAAGACATCGGCATTTTCTGTTTTTACAGTGCAGCTGGGAGATGTATCGGGCTTCCTTAGGCGTCGGCGCTTTCTTGAACATCTATTCTCTAAGCCTCCAACCTCTAGGTTCCAGAGATGAGGATCGGTCCGATTGCTGTGACACCACAAGTCTGTTTGGTAGAAGGGTTCTCCACAAACGTTGCAAGAAGGCATCTTCCGTTCGGGGTAGATTTGCGGCTGATAAATCTGTGAGTAGATGCTAGTGTGTATCTCAGATCATCCAGTTTTGTGCATGGATGTAGATTGAAAGGAGGAGGGCATACTTCCTTGCCAAAGGCAAAGCCTTATCCAGGCTACCAGACAGTCCAAAATTGCCCATTTCTTTTAAGTCACTCAGATGGGTCTTCAGTCTTGTGAAGGCAGTAGCCTTTTCCAATCTTGTAAAAGCTGCTTTTGGTATCACCACCCTTGACGGCGTGGCATGCAGTTACAAACACACAAAGCGCTGCTCCAAGTTTCTGAACGATGGCACAGACTGGTACAAATCTTTATTTTGGTCCATTTCCAGAGTCTATAAGCACTGTTGAGGATGCAAACATCCCTTTGCTTGAATAATATACCGTCATCACATTTGACGATGAGACAAGAATGAGACTGTGCAAGGTGTACCACATGTTACACAAATCTTCTGTTAGCCTCCTCCTGGTGACTATAAAGATCGGTCAAACAGTCAATGCCTGACTTGCTGACCATTTGACCTCGTCACCAATGTAGCAACCCACCTGCCAAGGTGACTATGTTCTGTGAAGAGATTCTCTGTGGCCCTGTGTTGATTATGCGTTTACTGACAAGCTACATAGAGTAGCCTTGTTCCCACTGATCCTCAGGTTCTCTGTAGTTTGGAACGATTGATTTTCTTGTGATAACATGTGTTGGTCTGGTTTGGATGTTGCCTCGCCTTTGCCTTTCAAGGTCTTTGAGTGCTGATAGTTGGAGGCCCCGTCGGCTATTCTGGATAGCCCTGCAATCAAAGTGCAATGACTGGATCACAAGAGCAACTCCTGTGAGATTTACAGCATGCATTCATGGTAATGACTCACTTTAAGAAAGGGATCTCTCAAGATGAGTGATGGTAAAGACCTGTGACCACAGCATACGTGGATGCCATAAAAAAAAGCTTCGTGACACTGATGGAAAGAGCCAGAAAGGACACCAGGAGCATGGAGCATCCAAAAGGGACCTTTTGACATTCCTGAAGAACTGGTCAACATTGAAAGTGGTGAGGTTACATCTGAAAAAGTTGCAGAAGCGCTCACAAGTTTCCCCCAGGATACTGCAAAGAATAATGCCATTTTTTTTTTTTGGAACGTTTATCGAAATCTAAAAGAACTGAGAACTTCTGGGAGTCAGAGGAAAGGAAAGTGCAAAACCTTCAAAGACGTGAAAGCATCTTTTGGAGGCTGCATACTCAGAACGGATTACATGGACTCAGATGTGCATCTCCGAGCAAAGAGAGGTTTCCATGGAGACGACGATGCCTTAAAAACTAGCTGATGATTCATGCAAAGGTATGTTTGGACCCTCAACAGTGTTCACGCACTCGGTAAAAGGTCAAAAGGAAAGATTTGTACCGGTCTGTTTCGCCACTCAAGAAACATGGAGCCGCACTTCGTGAGTGTGTGCCTGCATGCCACGCCCTCATGGGCGGTGATACAAGAAGCAGCTTTTGAAGGATTGGAAAGGCTAATGCCTTCACAAGACTCAAGACCTATCTGATTGATTTAAAAGAAATGGCCAATTTTGGAGATGCAGCCTTGCCTTCTCTGGAGAAAGAATGCCACCCTCCTTTATGGCAAAAAGAAAAAGGGAAATGAAGCACCAGCACCTAAGGAAGTCGAAGACATCAGCCGACTGCCATGTAAAAAACGGAAACATGCCAATGTCTTCCCTGACTGCGAGCATGTCAAGTTTCAAAGGAGGAGCTGTGGAGCTTCTATTATTACTCTACATGAGTTTATGTGTCTCAACTCCCATACGTCCAGACTAAAAATTCATTATTTGTTTAGTTTTGGCATACATTCCACTATATCAATTTTGACAATTTTTGCAGTTAAATATTTTTTATACGAGAATCCATTTCATATACGGGAGACCTTAAAGATGAGGAAAAACATTATTTTGTTCTGTTCTATTGACAGGTAAGATCTAAAAATAATTACTTGTAGTGTCCGTAACATGTACCTGCTGCTATATGCGAGTAACCTGTGATTAAACACAGAAAGTACAAATATTTCTATCGGCGGCTCCAATATCATTGTAAAACAGTAACACCATGAAACGAAACAATCAGTGAATTTGAGCAGAAACTTTTTGAAAACTACTTGCATCAAATTTAATAGAAATACCACAAAGTTTGTTATTCTAGAGGTTTTTTGTGGGGCAGGACCAGGAGGCTAATGTATGTGGCAAACATTGGATTTTGACCCCAAAATTATCCATAACGGCTTATCCGGTACAGATTGGGGGGGGGGAGCCTATGCCAGCTGACGTTGAAAGGCCGGGTGCACCCAGGACGAGTCACCAGTTTATCAGAGGGGCTGATAAACCCCTCTCATACAAAGAGACAGACAACCATTCACCCTCACATTCACTCCTCTTGGCAATTTATTCGCCAATTTACCTACGGTATTTTGTTTGTTTTTAGAAAGCGGGAGTAAGCCGGACCACCCAGGCAGAATCCACACAGACAGAGGGAGAATATGCAAACTCCTCAGCATAGAAAGGCTGACAAAGGTGGATTCAAATCCCAGTACCTTCCCTACCCACTGCACCTCCGCCCACCTATGTCTACTAGTGGGCACATACTAAAAAGTACAGGACATATACCTCAGTTTTTATTAAAATCTAGCAACCAAAAGTTTGACAAAGAGCAAATGCAAATTTTAACCACAGTTGAAATACAGATTTCTTCATGCATTGCAGAGGACAGATAAAAAGTGGTTGTGTGGTCATGTTAAACGGGCAAGTTTCTAGCCAGTAAGTCCTGGATACTGGGGGAGTGGAGATCTCAAAAAAGCCTCACACACCATTTAAATCGTATGAGTATTTAAAACAGTGATGGAAAAGAGGTGGCGGACAGAACTGTTAATAGTATGTAGTCGCTGTGACACCAGAAAGAGCTCCGTGAAAATGTTAATATATGCAGCCAAAATTTCAGCTCGGGGGAACGGGGATGGAAATCAACATCTGCAGAATAATCGTGTGTTGTGCGGCGCGATACGTCTTCAAATTAGTATTCCAGTTTGGTATTTTAAATGCTTTTATTCTACATTCCGTTTGTAGAATAAAAGCAGGAATGGATGCTTTTATCTCCTCCTGGGGAAACCGGAGAAATGCAGGTGGGTCTTCGAGGCAAATCTGAAAGTAACAGTGTTGATGAGGTTTTCCAAAGGTCTCGGTTTTTAGTGAAACGTAAAAACACCACTTCTTCCCTCGTATGTCGTTTCCGGTTAAAACCGGTATGGCGGTTTTATCGCGCAACCACGGTATTGAATATTCACACTCAGCCTTTGCTATCAGAGATCCTCTGCAGCACACCAGTTGTGAAGACTCTAGTGTTTCACCAATGTGAAGACTTAAGGTCTGCAGAATAAAAGTCTGAAAACCTGCCTCCACTCCTCCTCCTCCTCTTAGATTCGTTACATGTCAATCACAGCTTGGCGGCCTAAGGCATAGTGACATCCCGGCGAGAAGCGGTTCATTTATGGACTCAAGATTTCCAACTCTACAATCAATAAGCCAACGAGAGCTCTTGTTCAGACATGGTGCTGATTGATTGTCCCATCTTCCTACACCCTTATCCCCCAGAATGAACTGCTCTCGCTCTCCGTCTCTCTCGCTATCTCAGATGTTCCACTGGTTTGATTTGGCAGAACAAAAAAGTCAAGGCAGAAGAGGTTTAACTCCGTTTTTATTTGATTCTTTTTTGCATTTAGTAAAAACATTCCATTGAAAAATTTATAAAAAGGCATAATAAAAAAAAAAATTTCCTTCTGGTCGTCAAGAAGTCCGTAGTTGATCCATATTGGAGCGCCAACTACGGTTCGGCATGCAATTGCAGCACAGATTAATTGCCAAGTTTAATCATTATTAGAGCTGCAACTAATAATTATTTTGATAGTCTCGACTATTAGGATTATGGATTTTTTTTCTCCTGGTTCTGTAATAAATGAACAGATCACAAAATCAGCTTTTGAATTAAGCTTCAGGTTGTTATAGTTACAAGCCAACTCCCGGTAAAGATGAGTACTTGTATCCAAAAACTTGACTGCTTTTTGAAACCGACTGTTAAACCAAACAGGATTCTGTATGGGGCTGAAACTATTCCTCGAATGATTAGAGTAACAAAAAAATGCAAATGCTGTGTTTAAATCCGGACTAGTATACAGCGGATTGTGTTGTAGCTCGCTGCGCCCTTATCTAACCATAACGTCTCGGCCGCGCTCCAATCGTGTTGAAGCCCGTGTTTTACTAGCTACTCGACGCAAAATGGATCAACTCTCTGCAAGGCGCTTTATAAATGTTAGTTATTATTATGACTACAAGTCACTCCCAAGAGAAAGATCTCACCTGGTGAGGGGAGGTAAACGAGGGGGATAACCTATGTTTGAGTGCGAACAGATGCTCACTCTGTCTCAAATTTGGGGAGGTGAAAAAGTCAGACAAA
Source organism: Lophius piscatorius (assembly GCA_009660295.1). Classification (NCBI taxonomy): domain Eukaryota; kingdom Metazoa; phylum Chordata; class Actinopteri; order Lophiiformes; family Lophiidae; genus Lophius; species Lophius piscatorius. Next base: position 28,562 of record VRLP01004558.1, read on the forward strand.
GACTTGACAGGCTGTGATTGTGACTCTGGGGGTTGGTGAAATGTGTGTTCAAACTGTGTTTTCTTGGATTCTGCACGGCCATAAACTGAGACATTAGGGTAAGTTTACACGGCCCCCTTTATTCTGAATAGAATTGGAAGAAATGCCTGATTAGAAGAAATAAAGGCCCCTTCCAATTGGATTGAGATCCAGCCCGCAGCAGAGAGTTTGTTTTGAATATAAACTCTCCAAAGACTAAGTGGGAAATGTAAGAAATGACGAACTTCCGAAACACGTCCAAGAAAAACCTTCAGGAGACGTCATAGACCAACGCTGTGAACAAATGAAAGAGCTTTGAAAAACATTCTAAGGATAAATCCAACAAGCAGAGACAGGTATTACTGCAATTCAAGCAATAAAGATGTTTTATTTAAAAGGGGAACAATTAGTTGTTCATTCAATAGACCTGTCGTATTTTCCGTTCTGTATATTACTATCGGTCTTGAACAAAGCGCGAGTGATTTCATTTGAAAAAATTGCAGAGGACGTAATATTTTCCATTCGATTAAATCGCCAGAATAATCGATAGAGTACTCGATTACTATAATAATCAATTCCTGCAGCCCTATTAGTATAAAAACAGTTTATTTGCTGAACTGGAATTCAGCATTTGTAACGTGCGTGTAACGTTTCAGAATAGCAATTTTGTACTCTCGACTTCATTTACAATTCACCACATTTCAAAACAGTAAAGATAAACCTAACAGAAACATGAATTAGATGCCTTTTAACGTTCAGCTAGCGAGCTTACTAACTAGCTTAGAGAGACGAGTCGTCGTCGTCTTCCACAGAGCCAACTTGCCTCCACTCCGACGTGCGCCATGCCAGGAAAAGGTCAGCTTTGCAAATCTTGCAGTTTACAAACTTTTGGGACGTGATGGGGGTTACATTCTCCCACACATTGGACGTTTTCTGTCCTGATGGTGGTGTCATAGCGCTACTGTTCACTTCCTTCTCGTTACACGGCGTCTGATGACGTCACTGACGAATCCATTGAATTGAACAACAGCTGATTTCATAATCTAAATCTTTTTAAACTGTTGATTTTTTCCCTTTGATTGTTGTAATTGCATAAACCTCCATACAGATGTGTAGTGAAACAAAACGTACACAGGGCAGTTTGAGGTCACGTGCGTAAGTCACTTTCACGATACGGACAGGCAGCGATGGATCCCGGAAAATCTTGAGACCCCTTTTGCGTAATTTAACTCATAAATACGGGAGCATTTTGGCTTCCATGTGAAAACCACCTGACGCTGTGGACAAAGCCTTTAAGTCTGCAGGAGTGTCTGTGGAAAACCGTGAGCCCACAGCAATACATCAAGCCAAACCTTTTGAAGAATAATAACAACGTCTTACTGCGGTGTTAAAGCGGCATTGGGGCTTAAGTTATTAGTATTCTTGTGGCAGACTTGAGCCTCTACTCCAGCGTGGAAAACAAAGGGGTTTAAAACATATGGTGAAAGTGCCTGAGCCAAACGAGACAAAATCCCCTTCATTATGAAGACGGTGCCAGATCCTGATGAACAGGAACTGTCAACAAACTTATCCAAGACATCTTCTTCAGCTGAGATGGATACGCTTCCAAAAATTAACTGTAAGCTCTGTACTTTCTATTCAATTTAACTATTTATGGATCAAACATTTTATCGTAACATTTTCAAAGACTGGACATCTTCAGTGTTGTTTTCTTTTAATCCGCTGGGGTCCGAGAACATTTGGGCAAAATGGCGCCAAAAAATACCACAATAAAAAAAATGTGGTATAACTGGCAAAAGACTTGACAGTTATTTCTTAAGTTCAAAATATCGTACTAGCACGCTCAATCTGAAAACAAAACATGCAGGGTTAGGGATCAAGACGACGCGATTCGTTGTTACATTTGACCAAGTGTACCTTCTTCCATTGGTTGAGCTGAAAAACAGCGGGATCGAGACTGAAACTGTGATCCAATCTGATATGGGAGCTTTGTGATCCGTTACACCCCCTAAATTCCTCCTTGTTCTGTGCATGTACTGTCAAAACAGATGTCCCAGCGTGTATTTCAACACGCCAGAAAACGTTGCGAAACAAAAATTGGCAGCAACATGCAACACAAGTGTTTACGGGCGGCGCCGTTACGATCAGGAAACCTCACAATTTCAAATAAATGCGTCTAACTATTTATTTGTGTTTTCTTCTACCGGTTTTACTCCACTATAATCCCAGTTTAATAACACAAATACTACAGCTCACGATGAAGGAGCTTTTCATCACGTCCATCGCCCAGTGGTGGGAGCACAGCTCGGTACATTTATTCAAGTACTGTACCTTTACTCCACGACATCTCAACAGAAAATATTGCACATTCTACTCCGCTACATTTGTCAAACTACTATAGTTACTAGTTACTTTTTCAGATTATAATCTTTCATATCCTTCCTGTCCAGTGAAAACCATGTATATCCCCAAATGGGTTGCCCTAAATATTTTTGTGATAAAACTGGAGGATCAAGTGATTCTCTTCGGGGTTGAGAATTTTCAGATACTTCTCTTGAGATACACTAGTCTGTGACTGTAATTGGATTACCCGGAAAATATCTCAGCGATATCTAGTATAAATGTAGCTCTGAAAAGGGCGACAGTGCTATCACAACCTTGTAAATTAAAACTACTCATCAGCATAAAGTAGTCAAACTACCTCAACCTTTAACACGTACAGCAGAAATACAGACCTAGGCATTAACGCGGCAGTAATAGGAATGTAAAAACATCCCAGAGCAGAGAGAAAAACGATACTGATGAAGTTTTTGCATACGTCATCCACCACCGCCGTGACCTTTATGCTTAAACTCTCGGAACCAGCGGCTTTGATCATGATTTACTCAACTGTGTCGAAGTTGAATGAATTTGGTAAAACGGCGGACGCACAGAGAGTTTGTTAGATTTGTGGTATTAGAGGTTTCCACCGCTAACATTTTGCAAGAAAAATTTCCCAAACTGCTATTCATTTCTCATTTGGCTTGAAACCTACATTTGTTAGCGTTGCCGTGTGGAACTGAACGACGCACGACGTTCTCATCGACACATGTCTATTCAAAAGAAACACTGGGAGACACTGAAGGTTATTTAATTATACGCTGGTAGCAGATTAAAAGCAACCAGATGGCATCATTAAGAAAAAATAGCTGAACATCAAACGCTGGACAAAGAGGAGGATAGAGATTTGAAATATAACATTCATGGTACAATCAGCTGTTTTAATGCAATCTAAACAATTATTTTCAAAAAATGATTGCGATTAGATCGATAGAAATATGTTACAACGTATTATTTTGAACTAGTTTCCACCCTCGAAGGATTTATTCTACATGTCCGCATGTATAAAAATTAAATCAGCCATAATATTATAACCAACTGCCTAATATTGTGTTGGTCTGCCTTTTGCCCCCAGAACAGTTCTTAGTCCTGGAGGCCTGAAGGAGTGCAGTAGAATCTGATGCCTAGACATTAGCAGCAAATCGTTTATGTCTTTGAAGTTGTGAGGTGGGGCCTCCACGGAACAGACTTATTAATCCAGGGCGCCCCACAGATGAATTCCTGTAGTGTGTCCGGGGGCATTATCCCGCTGGAAGAGTCAACTGCCATTAAGGAATGCTGTTTCTATGAAGAAGGGGACACGGTCTGCAGCAATGTTTAAGTGGGTTGATGTATGTCAAAGGAGCATCCACATGAATTGCAGGACCCCGAGGTTTATCAGCAGAATATGCTCCAAAGCATCTCATTGCCTACCCCGGCTACTGCAGATCTTCCCAACGGTAAGCTACGCACAAGAACTGGGCCGTCCTCATGACGTAAAAGAGAACCTGATCCATTAGACCCGACCACCTTCTTCTATTGCTCCGTGGTGCAGTTCTGATGCTGACAGTTCCATTTTAAGCACTATCAGCAGTGGATATGGGTCACTGACCAGTCCGAACGCAAAGAGCTGTGATGACAATGTGTCAGTGACTGGAAACACCCAACAGATGCAGATTTGGAGATGATGTGACCCAGTCGACCCACACTTGTCAATATAACCCGCAACCAATACACCAACTTCTGGACAAAATTTTCACTTGCCGCCTAACGTATCCCACCCACCGACCGGTACCATGGTAACTTAGACTTAGACATACTTTATTGATCCCAAAAAGGGGAAATTGAATTCTTGCAGCTGCAGTTTGAAATACACATATTCACATACACAACATCAAGGCAAAACTATAAAAACAAGAATATAAATTTGACTATAGAGTACAAGTGTGCTCGATATAGAGTTTGTGTGCAAGGTAAAAGTTGTTAGCAAGTAGCAATGACCACCGAAGATGGAAGCTATGAATAATGCATTAGTGCAAAAACGTATTTTGGTGGGTTTTAGGTGAATTTAGGTGGGTCATCTGGTGGAGAGGAGTGAGTTATTGTACAGGGTTATATTTCCTGAAACGGTCCTTCTGTTGGAGAAGGAGCATCCACAACCTTCTGGACAGACTGTCTACAAAGTGGTGGAGAGGATGCTCAGGATTATCCATGTAATAACAGTTTCTCCAGAGCCCTCCTGTCCACCACCTCTTCGAAAGGTGTCTGGTTTTGCTGTCAATCAAGGATTCAGCCATCCCCCTAAGGAGATGAGCTTCTTTATTCTCTTTACCTGTCAGGTGTTATGATGCTATGGCTGATTGTACAGAAGTCTCTATGTTTGCATAACAATCAGAACACACGTTTGTCCTGATGATTTGTGCAATCAGAGATCTCCATCTTACAGTTTACAGTGGGTGGAGGTGAAGCTAGGGTGTGGACGGATTGAGAAAACATGACAGAAGGGAAATGAGGAGCGGAATGAAAGTGAAATCTAAATTTGGCGTTACCATTATTATTATTATTATTATAATTATTATTGTTGTTTTTCCTAATATCAACGATAGTCAGTTTAACAGACTGTCGGCTACAGGGTGGAGGCTGGTGACGTTAACGAGTCTCAGCAGGATCATAGCAAATAGGAATGAAACCACATTACATTCAACATAGTAAACGCGTGTTTTAAGCTCTATAAGTAGAACCAATACGGCTGAGCAAGGTTTATTTACCATTTAACATTAACTAGGCTTGAGCTACTCGGCTAGCTACCTGACAAGCAGCATGCTAACGCCTCACCTTCGAGGGGTTTAACAATCCTGGCTCCAACAATGCTGAAAAGGAGGTGCCAGTCCTGGCCGTGGTAGCTCCTCTTCAGTTTATAATCCACGGAGATAGCTCATTACATCCATTGTGTCCAAAGTGGTCAGAGCAGAGGTTCGATATCCCGGCTAATTTACCAATAAACGGCAGCAGTTAGCTCTACTGTTAGCTGAAAGGGCGGAAGCTTCTTGCTTTTTTTAACTTCTTCACGATATCTACCGTATATCTTAATGCCGCTCTGCCCGCACGACTGTAAAAAATATGTTAAAGTATGCCGGAATCATGAAGGTGATCGTATTTCCGTGATTCTACTGCTCGACAGACTCCTAGAGGCAGATAGGCCGACATTTGTCAGTAGAAAACACTGATCCCACAGCGGTACTGTCGCAATGAAAATAGCACTCATTGGAGGAAGAGGCTGTCAATCAACAGCTTCACAAGCGTGACGTCATACATGCTTAAATTATGATTACGTTGATTCCCCAACAAAACCATGCATTAGAAAATATGGTATCTAATATAATATATTATGTAATGTAATATCGTATCTATTTATAGATATAATATTACATAACATATATCTCACATTATATATATATATATATATGTATATATTCATAACATATATTCATAAAAATTCATTCTGGTGACTTTTTTTCATAAATTTAGTTCAGGTTTCGAGTTTTTCATTTTTTTATTCGCTGTGATTTATCTTTGAGATGAATGCAGTCCTATATCTTATTTGATGTCGGACAAAAAACCAATACAGCAAATAAAATATTAGGAAATAATACATGAAAAATAAATTATTAGAGTTCATTACTATTAATTCTTATTTATTATATATATTTTTTATTATTAATCTATAAAATAAAACAAAAGCAATAAACCAAAATAAATAATATAAGATATGCTTTAAAAATAAAGACAGTAAAATTAGAAAGAAAAATAATATACAGGATTATATATTACAAAAATTAATGTCTTGTCTAATCTATTATATATAATGACTAAAACGGTAAAGCAAAGTCAAACAATACCATTACATATACAAATAAATCTAAGCATGTCAAAAAAATGTAAATACATTATTAATAATAATAATAATAATATATTTAATTTATAATGCACTTTACATTGAAAACACATACTTTATTGTATTTATTACTTTTATAATATAGACAATCAAACAACAAAAATAATAATATTTAATATACATAATAAAAACAATAAATATTAATTATTATTCATAACAAGCCACAATAAAACAATAGAACATAATGTGCAGAATGAATAATCAAACTTTTAGGTGTATTATATTAATTAATATATATCAAAATAAAAACAACTAAACAAAATAATCTAATTCATATCATATATATTAGAAGATAGAAGAAAAAACAAGAAAAAGAAACACTATTTAAAAACAGAACATGTTTTATTATATTATATTATACACAATGAAGATGAGCTTATGTGCTTGATTTTTTTATTCTTCTTTTTTTTCATTTTGTTTCATTGTTTTGTTTTTACCGTCACTAAACGCGGCTCACACTTAAGATGTCTCTGACATGAGGTTTTAATCCTCTCATATGACACACTGACACAGTAACGTATGTTTGTTTGAGTGCACACACACACACACACACACACACACACACACACACTTGCAAGCACACGCATGCAGAAAGAGATTAAAATTGCAGTAGGGTCTCTGAGGATAAATCCAGGAGACCAACCTCTTCATCAACAAACACACACACACACACACACACACACACACATGCATACACACACACAGTCAGTCACTATCCAATTCCATGTCTAATTTCCTGGTGAAAACATTTCAGATTGTCATTGTTCAAGAGATTATCTTTGTTTTGTGTGTGTGTGTGTGTGTGTGTGTGTGTGTGTGTGTCTGTGTGTGTGCGTGTGTGTGTGCTCGAGCCCACCCGTTAGCAGTTGGCATGTGTATATCCATCCATAAAGCTCTTAAACTAAAGGAGCAGTCGGGGCATAAACATTAACAATGCATGATTTTGGGATGACCCATTTTCCCAGCGGGGGTGAAACAAAGACTACCTCTGGCTCTACAAAGGGGCAGGCTGTTAGCGGATAGTCTAAATGAAATATTCACCTTTGCGGACACAGATGGAAGCAGACAGATCCATCTCACGTTTGATATTGTGTTTACGGGCAAAATACGAAATTTGCCAACAGTTCTCCTGAAGAAAATAACAAAAAAAGACAATACAAATATGGATCAATGCAACAGATACTACAGGTGTGTTTTTATAATTATATTCCTGAAAAGTTGGGCCAAGCCACCGCCGCCGCCGCCGCCGCCGCCTCTCATCTTTTGTGTTAACACAGTAACTCAGAAACTTTTATACCCACATGGACCTTAGTGCGAGGAAGAACTGCATTGACTTTGGGAGAGATCCATGTATATTTCTGATACTAGGGGGAGCTTTATTCTATTATCCGACCGCGGATATTGTTTTTCTCCCCAATGGCGTTTGCTATCCGAGATCTGATAAGCAAGTGACAGGGTCAGGGGTCAGGGGTCACGGCGAGAGATCTCCATCTCCATCATCTGCAATTTTCCCGTTCCTATATATTATATATTATATATGTATATGATTAGGTATCCTTCTTCTTTGGGTCTTCTTCTTTGGGAGGTGTGCGGACAACTACCAACGGCATTTTTTTATCTTTTTATTTATACTTTTGGGGTCACGCCCGGTCGCACTCGTATATATATATATATATATATATATGGTGGACGGTGGACCGCCACAGAAAACCATCAATAGGTAGGGTGTTTCTTCTCAGCTTCAGCTTCATTCTTCCATTCCATGCTGATCCACAGACCCCTAAAGTTTCAGTTTGGATTCATCGCTCCACAGGACTGCATCCCGGAAATATCCGGATGCGATGTAGATCCAGTAGTTCTGAGCTACTGAGGCTTTTCCTATGATTTTTGTGTCGGCGGTGATGAACGCTGTGGAGCTCTTTAAATGGGGTCTGGCTCTTACCGTCCAACGGAAACCTCTGTGCCTGCTGTAGACTTAGTTCATAGGAAATGTAGTCATGCCTCCAGGAGGGAGAATCGTTTCGACCCCGCAGTTGTCAATAAAAGTACAATTTTGCGTTTTATGTGGAAAGAAATAATGATATTTGTTTTGTTGCTTCGAGCTAATTAAACTGTTTGTGTCCGTCGCCAAAGTTTCTCCAAAACGTGAAAGTTTCAGAAATATTTACAGACAATCTGAGAGATCCTGATAAAGCTAAAAGTACTGGATCTATTTTTTTTTTTAATAAATGTTTTATCTCAACATCAAAAGATAACACCTTTTTTTTTTTTTTACTTTTTGATTTTTTTCAACATTATATAAAACAACAATGGTCGAATCAATTTTTTTAAAAACGCCTGCATGACGACTCATGCATTAGAATGTTGCTATAAAACACGGAGCCGAAGCACAGCTTTATTTATATATTTATTTATTTATTCGTTTTTCCTCGTTTTCGATGTTTAACTCTTTATTTCCCTGCCAATCAGAGCAACAATGAAAATCCAATCTAGCTGTAATCCTTGGATAGTCTTTTGCCGGTCGAGCCGCTCTCCTCGATGTGTGGGGGGTCAGTTTGCAGACACGTCATCTTCCAGGCGGATTTTTAACATCTCCGGTCCCTTAACATTTCTTAATTATTGATCTGAACTGTTGAAACTGACATTTTCGAACTCTTGAGAGATTTTCGTGAATATGTTGCCAGATTTGTGCAGCAATACAACTTTTTCTTCGCTCATCATCGCTGTCAAGAACGTCATAGAGAATTAGGCCAGCGTCACCTCATATTTATACCACAGTAAAACAGAAAGTTTTCCAACTGTCGAAGCTAAAAAAAAATAGGAGAAAGTCTGAAAATATGCTTTTAATGTTGAAAAACGTTAAATAAATGTAAATTTTTTTTTTTTAAATATGTTACTTAAATCAGAGATTTTGTGAATATTTGGAATTGCGGATTGTGGGTGTAGACAGAGAAGACGTTTTTTCTTTTTGCGTCTCATTACATTCGTTGTTTCCGGAGGGCGTTGATAATTCTGGAGGGTTTACTGTACTTGTGGTTCAGTGTCCACCAGGAAAGTTTTTCTCCGGATCAATTTCTTGCTCTTGCTGTTTAAAGTGGGAATAACTTGTGTCTAGCACCTAGACTATTAAAAAGCTTGGATGAAAAGATGTTCCAAGAACTGATTTACATGTCTGGTGAAAAAAATTAGGCCGGGAGGAGACGCCGTGAGCTCCGGGCTACTGGAGGATTCTAAATCTCAAAGTAGAATCTTCTTGCCTGCTTTGAGATTTAGAATCCTAACACCAAACGTTAGGATCAAATCAAAGATCCTCGCGAGGAGCGCTGAACGCTCATGTCTAACTTTCCACCATCAACAGCCCAGAGAATGGTCTTAAATAAAATTCACTTGTCGAGTCAAGTGAATTTTATTTGTATAGCCGAAAATCAAAAATGACAATTTGGAATAAAATACACATTTATCTTTGAACAAAACAACAAAAACAAAACATAATGCCTCGTTTTATTTGTTTGTTTGATCTTAAAAATGTGTCAACCTTATGTGGCATTCCCATAGAACGATCAAATAGAAAAAATAAAAAATACAAGGGCGTGGAATACATCATGGCGTCCATCATGATGTGCATTTGAATCCGGAATGTTGCAATGAAATATAGGAACAATGAAATATAGGAACAAGAACCAACATTTATTTATTTTTTTATTTTTTTTACTGGTGTTTAACTCTTTATTTCTCTACAACAAATCGGAGCAACATTGCAAATCGAGTCAAAAACCAAATATCATGTAACACAAATATATATATATGTATATATATATATATATATATACATATATATATATATATATATATATATATCTTCCTATTTGTAGAAGCAGTTATTTACAATACACAATTGATTTAAATTATCCCCTCCCTGATGTTTGACATCCCTTACCGCTAATATTTCAAATATTTATGACATGTGATTGAACTGAGACCGGCACCCTTTCATTACCACACGTAAACAATAAAATAAAAACAACCCTGTGTTCCAATTCACAAATACTGAATAGAATATGAGCACTACCTCTCAGGAGTCCACTTCCTGCTTATTTTTTGTCAGATTCATATTTATTTGATTTGTGGCCTGTTGAAAAGCCTTTTATTTATTTATTTATATATTCACCTTTACTTAACCAGGTATATCTCATTAAGATTAAAAAATCTCTTTAACAAGGGCCTAGCCAAGGCAGTAGCCAATCACACATTGAAGAAATAGAACAAGTTAAACAAAAAAATCCACAGTAAAGCAACAAAAACTATTCATACATAGTGGCCTCTCACGAAAGAAACAACTACTTGACCGACAGTCAATGAAAATGCATTAGTGATATGCTTTAGAATTTATATCGGGGGAAAAATAGTTATTCAAGACCTGAGGCAACTGGACATTTTTTATCGCTGATGAAAGTCAAGTCATTTTTATTTATATAGCCTCAAATCACAACGATTGTTACCTCAAGGCATTTCCCAGAAAGCTCAGGTCCAGACCAAACTATTTCCTCTAAGGAGACACTAAAATCTCCCCATAAGCAAGAAACTGTAGACAGGGGGGAAAAATAAAAACTTCCCTTCAACAGGCATAAACCTACAGCAGATCCTGACTCGGTGTGGATGGCCCATCTGCTTTGACTGGCTGGGTCAAATCGCATCAGCTGACCCGTTACACAAAATAAAGATAGACAACAGAGTAGCAACTACAGGGAAGCTTTTTTGTGCTTTGACACCCAACACAAAGCAAGTTTTTATGCCCCCCAAGATTACGTTTGACGATTACAATTTCAATAAAAAGCTGCGACTGACTACATCCAATTTGCACGGGGTGACCCGACTGCCGCAGGTGGTGAAATCACCAACTCCATACACTTCTTTTTCCAGTGGATCTTGGTTTTCCGACATATCTGTGACTTCCACAATAAATGTTAGTTCAGACGTGGATGACGACAGACAGAAAAAAACTAACGAATCCTTGCTGGTCTTGTTCCTCTTCTTTGGTTCGCTGCTTATGTTCCCGGAGAAGAGTGGGGAATAGTTGCGGGTTTATGTTATTCAGGGAGTGAGCGAGTAAACTGTATAGTCCCCATAGGAAGTTTTTGCCTCCAAGTAAATACAAATTCGGTATTATTATGCCAAATTACCGACCCCTCCCTCCAAGTTGGTGTTGAGTCGCTGCTTCAAGTTAGTAGTGAAGGATGAGAAAATGGACCATGAGATAGAAAGGCGGTTTGGTTCGGCACCATCAGTAATGCGACTAAAGCGGAACCTCAGTCGATTTAAGTTCCAACCTTCACCTACAGACATAAGCTCTGGGTAGAGACCCAAAGAATGAGGGCAAAGATACAAGCGGATGAAATGAGGTCCATCCAGAGGGTGACTGGGGTCAGCCTTAAAGATAAGGTGAGACGCTCAGACATCTCAACGGTTCGCGGTGTAGAACCGAGCTCCGCAAGTTGAGGCGGTTCGGGGGGTCTGGTCACAATGCCTGAATTCTAATCCTTACCCCAATGGAGGTTTTCCAATCAACTGAGAAGAGACCAGGATTGTTTATCTCATATGGCCTGGGAACAACTCTGGAGCCTCCTGGATGAGCTGGAAAACGTTGTTAGCGTTTGGGACGTTCCTCTGTGACCCGACCCAGATAGGAAAAAGATGGATGGATGGATGGATGGAAGAAGTCTGAGCAATGGCCTGATTTTGTCGTCTGTCAAAGGTGGGATGTACTCAAACTAATTTCGCATGAAAACTCTAAGAATCATCAGCATACGTCGTTAATCTTTGGTGCGTCTTAATCAATGAAAACAACCAAAGATGCATTTTCATTGACCGTCCATGGTTTTAAATGCTCTGCTGTCTATTCGCTCTACAGAGAGAGCCACGAGGTGAGCAGTTACATGCCATAAAACACAATTCTAAATGTTTGCTGTCTATATATCGTCACTCTGAAACATAAGCTTGACTTTGCGGTCTTGAACCCGAGACACCCGTGTGTTACACATACATTAACAGCAGATAAATTACATGTCCCATCTGTCTTTGACCAAGGTGTAGTTTTTACTAAGAGCATGCAGCCACTCAATATAGCATCCTGACTTTGATACATTTAAGTGCTTCTTTAGTAGAAACAGGAAAATAAAGCAGCTATATTTACATTTTCTTTTCCCCGTTATGAACTCCTTTCCGGTGTGTCTTATCGAAAGAGTCTAAATCGCATGACTTTATTACTGTTGCTGCGCCTGCACAGGATCTCAGACAACATTTCGAAGCTGAAAGGAGGGTCCGATGTTTCTCCTAAAGCGGAGAACATAATGACTGGAAATCTTTTTTATTTTCTAAATCACAACAAAGTTCCATTCATGCACCTTCAACAAAGTCATTGGACTTTCTGATTCTCTGGCATGGCCACCAACGTGCTTGCCTATTGGTTTGTCAGTTTTATTCCCAACTACCTGGGAAAAGACGTCAAAAGACCTTTTGGACTCTTTTGAAATGAATATCACTTTGACGTCAAAAAACCCACCACATTGGGAATCAAACTCCAGATCCCGTGTTTACGACCCCTGAGCGGACCGATCTCTCAAGAGGGCTAAAATATACAGAGCTGAGACAAGATTAGATTCTTCGAAATTAGAGTCATGTTTGGGTCTCTAGTGTCTCGTCTGAGAAGCTGTGTCTAAAAGTATAATTTTGAATTACTGAGCTATTTAAACTCCTCTCGTGTGATTTGGTTCTTGCCAAGAGCTGATAAAAAATAAATAGTGGGGTTGAATTATTTTACTTCCTATAACTTCCCAGAAGTTACTATTAGACTTTAAAAATAGCTGGAAGTAGCCAACTCTATTTCTTTATCTTACTCTCTTGGAGCCTTTCCCAGCATGCACCTCAGTGGCCCAAATGTACACATTCTCATATCTGGGCAATGGCAGTGCTAACTACTGAGCCACAATCACATGTCATTCACTTACATGCTAATCGGTTGGGCTGTGGGACCCAGAAGAGGTTACGCTGTTACGAAAAGTAACTAGACAAACATTAACCTAAATTTAATCTCAATAATGGTTTGGCTTCCCAACAATTAAACAAGCCCGATCGAGTGCATCCAAATGCATGGTCTGGCCGTAAAATGTTCCACTGCAAAGCAAATCAAGCACTCCCCCGAAAACAATTCCTGGATGCAGTCCAGATGAGTATCACTCATCCGCGCCACCAACTGCCGCGTGATGAACACATTAGGTCCAAGAATCCACGATCGGATCAGGTGTCCATAGCAGCAACCGTACAGCAAGTCACCACACGCCTTCAGCTCACAAAGACATCACTGATGACATCACTGATGACATCACATTCCATATGACCAAAGACAGGGTCAACAAAATGAGGGACAACGGTCAACACACTGGACTAAAGATCGTTGATCCCCTCAAGCATTTATTTTAAAGTGGCGCTAACTGCGCCGCGTGCAAAATGTGGAGGGGACTATGTTCTCTGACCTCTGGTCAAACAGAACAATGGGGCCTCACATGAGCTTAACAGTTCATTCAATCAATGAATGATCCTGATCTTGATTACTCAAACAAAGGGAGCCGGACCCAGCTCTAATGGGAACCCGTCCGTCCTCTGAATCTGTGCACTTTCACACATTGATCATCTAACGTAATCAAAGGAACCAATTATAAGATGCCCATCTAAAGGGCCCCCTACGGAGAATGTGTAACATTTCACTATAGTAGATGTAGTTAGACAGTCCCTGTTACTTTCACTTAAATATACTTTATTGATCCCAAGATTGGGAGAATTCACAATACTATACTATACTATTCTATGCTATACTAGACACACTATTCACAATATGTTTGTACGCACTGGCAATGTAACTATACACTCATCAGCCATAACCTCAAAACCACCTATCTAATTATATTGTGTCCCCCTTTAGCCACCAAAACATCTCTTACCCACTGAGGCGTGGACGCCGTAAGGCCTCTGAAGAATCTACGATGGGTGTGCAATGGGATAGTCCTCCTGACTTAATTTCCATCGAGAGCACCATATGTTAGGAAAGCCCTAGTTTTATTGCACCGATAAGCCATAACAATAAAACGATACACCTTATATGGCGTAGACCTCCTTCTTGATACCTGAGATGTCACTGTGTGCTGTGACTCGAGAACCAGCATTAACCTTTTCATCTATCTGGACCACAGTAGCTAGCTTTAAGCCCCCTACTCCCATCACTTTTCGTGAGAGAGCTGCGTTGACCTAAAATTCCCTGGTAGGATCTCCGGAGGCAAACTAGTCTCAGGACATGGGTCAGGATAAGAGCGAATCGAGGACTGACAATGCTTTAAAGGAGTGACACCTAAGGAGAGCAAGACCAGGGAGGGGACCATGGAGGGAAAGTCATTGGCCCGGACAGGCTTTATGTGACGCTGCCACCATGTGGACTCACCGCCTGAAGGGATGGATCACATTCAAAGCAGTACCGATACCTGCTTGGCCTGCTGCCAGCGCGACCCCAACTCATATAATAAAGAAAATGGAGGGATGGATAATATTCACAGCATCAAATACAAAACGTTCCGACCCAGGTCACCCGTGTGGAGTCCACCGTCATTAACAGTGGAATAGCTTGAACGATTCGGTCTAAAGTAACCTTTTTAATTATTTCAACAATGCGTGCAGCCTATGTGTCATCGCATAGGAAATCGTCTGAATTCCGCAGTGACTTGAAAAGCAGAGAACCGTAAGAGTTGCGGGCGTACAGTTCTGTGCGCTGGCTGATGAAGTCAGCGCTCGGCACCTAAAGGCACATTAATTCCAATTTAACCATTCACATTCATTTCGCACAGGTAAAAATCTGATATGTATCCGATGTAGGATCGCGGTAGGCAAATCTAGGCAAGAAAAATTGGAAGTGAGTCTCTTTGGCTTGGTATAATGGGAACTTAGCTAAAGGGCAACAGATGTAATCTAACTCTAATGTTCGCAAACAATTGGTCTGATGCTAAAGCTAATGCTAAAAAATGCCGGTGTTTTCCTGTTAAATATGGTGTTTTAATCTGAAATATTTGGTGTGTATCCATTGGCTGAGTGTCCATTGGCGAGATCTTTGGCGCTATCGGAGTGGGTCAGAGGTGCGTTCAGTTTGTCTGATTGACCGGCTGCCAGCCGATCACGCTTTGCATTTGCCTTGATCAGGTTTCTACGGTGGTAGAACAGGTAGCCCGGCAACAGGAAGCCAGCCAGGGAGAAGATGAGAAGACTTAAATTGATCTATGGTAAAGAGAAAAAAGGTCAATGCACGAGATAAACTCCAGTGAACTTACATATTCCAAGCCTCGCTTTCATAGTGAGTCCATGCGGTCCTCACCCAGTAGGGATCTCCTTTGAGGGGTCCCAACATCAGAATGAAGAGAGGCTGCTGGAGCAAGGCGAACGCAGCGCTGATCATGGACTGCATGCCAGTGAGTGTGCCAAAGTGGTTGGCTGGATACCTGGAGATGAAAATAGAGAATAATAAGAAATAGTAAGATTTGTCCGTCAGGCTTTTATCGAAATAGTATATTTCGATATAGAAACTATATGGGCCAGAAACCAGTTGACATAGATCTCTACGAATAAATATCCCTTTACGCATCAACCATCTGGAAGTCTCACTGGGATGTCTTGAGCCCTAGATCCATCAAACCCTAATGAAAGATTGAACCAGGACCTATTTGCATATTTACGATGAGCCAAGAAAGGCTCCAATGCTTCTTATGCATTGTGAGTTTGACAATTGGGTTTGGCCCTAAGAAATATAAATATTGTCTTTATCGGATCAAACTGTGAGACTCGGTGTTCCAGCTACCCTGAGCGAACTTCCGAAGGAACTACTAGAATCAAGTAGATACCCTTGGTTCTCCTACTAGCACATTGTACTGTTAAAACCTCCAACGCATCCTGGAGGCATCCTAATCAGATGCCTGAACCACCTCAACCGGCTGCTTTAGACGCAAGGTTAAGTTGATTAAGATATGTTCAATTGGTATAGTTTGAGTAGTTTTAAGCCACGTTAAGAGGAAAAAGAAAACTGTAAAGGAGATTAGGAATACTATTGGGTGACTTAGTGTTTAACTCAAAGACCTAAACAAGAGCTACTACATGGTTCCTGCAGTTTTTACCCCTTTGCCTAGGTAAGACCATCGATTAGTCCATCAGGACCAGTGTAGACCACAACCAGAGCTACTACATGGTTCCTCCAGTCTTTACCCCTTTAACTAGGTAAAACCATCGATTAGTCCATCAGGACCAGTGTAGACCTTAACCAGAGCTACTACATGGTGCCTGGTGTCTTCACCCATATACATGGGACCACCGATTACTTCTTCAGGACAACTGTAGACCTCAAACAGAGCTTGTAGACAGTTCCTGCATTCTTTACCCCTATACCCAGATAAGACCACCGGTTACACCAGCAGGCCTACTGTAGACCTTTAGAGTTTCCTTTGATGTACTGTCGCTACCCATCTCCCAGACGGAGCGGTTGAAACAGCAGATGGTTTGTCCAACTACAGGACAAAGGGTCGGGATCCAACCTCAGCTGGTCGAACAAAAGAAAAAAAACTGCTGTACGCGGTAACAATGAACAGAACATTTGCATTCTGCAAAAACAAATAAAACAATAATTTGTCTCCTCTCTTGTTGTGGCAGAAATAGAGAGCGTTTTTTTTTATAGAGCGTGACAGTTCATTCTTCTTTTTTCTGGTCAACATTATTTAATGTTGTCAATATTACATTTCATGTCTGTCAGCATGGAATAAATAAGCTCATCAATCCACATTCTTCATCCTAGTCATTGCTGATTAAATACCGACGTGGTTCTAAAATCTAGGTGTAGGTTCTCATGGTCGAAAAGAGTCACATGACGAAGGTCCACCATCATTCTATGACATAACGAAGAAGACCGAGATGCTCTCTCTGCGCGTATATTAAAGATGGATGAAGTCACTCACACAGCAGCATAGAGACCTCCACAGCAGGAGTGGATGAATCCTCGCACTATGGTATGCAGAACAAATGACATCATCTAACAGAGAGAGAGAGAGAGCAACACATTTATTAATCAAGCATGCACTGTGTGTGTGTGTGTGTGTGTGTGGTCTGCTTTCATCAAACCTGTATGGGCAGGCTGTCAATCAAGGATATTATTCCAAAGACGACGAGTAAGATGTTGGTGAAGATGAAGGCCCTCATGGCATTGGTCAGTTTCTGGATCTTTCTGTCTCTCTTTCTGGGATCGGATGGGCTAAAGGGGTCAAAGGTCAAGAGATGTGACATCGGCTGGCTGTTACACTTACTTCAATGCTTTTATGATATAATTTTTGTGTTTTAAAGATAAACAAGACAAAATTATGTAGGTGTGTATGTAGCTAGTTCGTCTGGTTTTGCACATTTGATGATCCGTGGAAAATTACATTTCTGTTGTCGTTCACATTGTTTCCACTCAAAAAGTATTCTTTGGATTAAATTAATTCAATCATGGAAAGCATTAAAATAAATAAATAAATTATTAAATGTCTTTCTTTCAGCATGTAAATAATTTTAGTGGAGCAACTTAATTTAGCTGGTTTAGAAGATAAACTACAATTAGTCGGGTCATTTAACGACTAGAAAAATTAGTTTGTTCAAACCTATAAAATAACATTAAACCTTTTCCAAATAACTTAAGTTGAATCAAACTTGATAAATGAAGTTGGAACTAATCCAAGAAACTAAGTTTAATCAAACCTTCATGAATGAAATTGGAACTAATCCAAAAAATTAGGTTGAAAAAACCTTAATTAGTAAAATTTTAACTAATCCAAGTGCCTAAATTGGGTCAACCTAAATAAATTAAATTGGAACTAATCCAAGTAAATACATTAAGTCAATCTTAATAAATGAAGTTGGAACTAATCCAAATAACTAAATTGAACCAACTTTTATGAATGAAGTTGGAACTAATCAAAGTAACTAAATTAAATCAAACCTTAATAAATGAAGTTGGAACTAATCCAAATTACTAAATTGTATCAACTTTAATTAGTTAAGTTGGAACTAATGCATGAAACTAAGTTGAGTCAACCTCAATAAATTAAGTTGGAACTAATCCAAATAACTACGTCAAATCCTACCTTGATGATTGAAGTTTGAGCTAATCCAAATATCTAAATTGAATCATCCTTTATGAATGAAGATCTAATCAAAGTAACTAAATTTATTAAAACCTAATGAATGAAGTTGGAACTAATCCAAGTAACAAAGTTGTATCAACCTTAATAAATTAAGTTGGAACTAATCTAAGTCACGAGATTTAATTTTGATACACTAAGTTGAGTTAACCCTAGTTTATTTGATTTGACCAAATCTAAGTACACGAAGTTGGACAAACATAATTGTTTTCCTGAAGGAAAACTACAGTATTTAATACGGGGAAACATTTCTAATGACTTTTAATACAATTGTCAAACTGTCAAATTT
>VRLP01004559.1:0-47427 GCA_009660295.1 Lophius piscatorius
CTATATAAAAGCAAAACACTTGGAATTTAAGTCACTGAGACTATGGAGAAAATATTTTCAGTGTTTTCCTCTGATGTCCTCTGGCGGCCCTGTGATGTGGTTGAAGTGGATACCTGTGTGTGTATGACTTCAAAGCAGGAGTCTTGAGGCAGAGTATGGGTACAGACCAAACAGGTGTTTATTTTCACACACAGCAAAGATGAAATCATATAAAAATACTGTGGACGGCAGCAGGTGTACATGACAGAAGCAGTACTTGATTATACCCGGCAGCCTTTTAAATCCTGCCACTGGCTAGACCTTAATCCCTAACACAGTCCAGGGAAATGAACACCTCCCTTGACATTAAAATAACAGTATATGCAAATAGCGATGAAGTGCAGTGTAAAGTGGACTTCTAGCCACAATAACACTAATGAACCGGATGGTCTCTGTTGACTTCATTGGTCCAACCTCTTCAGCACACACTAGAGCAATTTTGAGCTCAGTGTGAACGAGCTGGCAGTGACTCAGAATAAGAAGCCATGGTTCTTTTCTTTGGTTAAAGTACTAAAACCACACTGTGAAAATACTCCATCATATTCAAAAACTCATTTAAGTAAATATATGTGAGGATCAGCAAATTGTACTCATAGTATTAAAGCAAAATTACTCCTTGTGAAGAGAAAACACTCTCCCTATTTTACTTTTATATCTTTATATTTATATTGCTTCTGAATTAATTTGTAGGTAAAAGTCTGCGATATTATTTCTGACACTAGGACAAGCTTTATCTTCAAAGGTTTTAGGGAAACCTTTTCTCAACTGTTTGTTCAATTTAGTCCAAATTTGTTGCATACGAATCAACTCAAGGAGGTCTTTCTTGTTTATATCATATTTTACTCGAATTGCTCGCTCATTTCTCAAGTTTTTCAGACATACTTTCAGATATGAACCAAGTTCAATCAGGAAAGATTCTGGTCCAATGCAGAGAATGAGGGGCTTTTCAGGGATATACCCTTTCTTGTCGGGGGTTGCAGTTTAGGCCTTGTGAGTTTATAATGATGGAGGGTTTTTTTGTATCTTTGCTGTCCTGTTTTTGGTGATAGAAGAAGTGTATGGAAAGATGCATTTTAAATTGTAATTAGTACCTACAACTGTCGGACAAATGCAGTGGTAAACAAAGTAAAATATTTTTCATAAAATCATAAAATGCAAGTACTCGGGTAAGGTACAAGTATGTCCCTTAAATTTGTACTTAAGTGCAGAACTTGACTTAATGTTCTTCTTTCTATCAACCACTGCTCCCTGTTTGGAGAGCATCATGGCGATTTGTTCACATGTGGTGGGAAAATGGCTGGAGCATTAATTCCAAAGCAGACTTTCAATAAAACATTTGTTTTATTTGTAACAAAATACAACTTTTCAAAATACTAGCAATGAAAAGGACTTTCATGTCATTTATTGTCATTGTGGTCGGCATCATTTACTTCTATGACATAGGCAAGAAAAGTGTCCATCATGAAACTATTTCTCCCCTAGGGACAAAACGACAGGTGAGAGATGTTAGCCAAATTTGTATCCATATAATTTTCTAACCCTGTTATCCTCGTAAGGGCATGACACACCCTGGACAGTCCGATTCATCACAAGTCAACAATTATAGAGATAAAAACAGATCTTAACATTTACACTCACATGTATGGGACGTTTGGATAAATATTACCTGTTCTTAGGAGCCCTGGACCATGTTTGAACTTCTAACCTACTCACAATGCATGACGGAAATGATGCTAGTAACCGGAGGAAGAATAATAAACTGGCAGACCCTTCTGGGAGATTATAATCAAATGGTATCTTCCCTTAGGTAGGTATATCACCCTTGGATTCTGGATACTGGTGGTGGTGGTGGCTGATGACTCTGATGAGACTAATGAGTGATGAGGTCGATGGATATGCCAGGACTGGGAATAGATTGGGAAGTTTAGGGCACATAGACCGGCAGCACAAATGATCTCAACTGATGATTGGCTAACGATGAATGTGTGTCACTGTGTGATTGGATAGACGTAAATCAGCTGACACACCAGACTGTGAAGCGGCTTATTTAGACTGAGCAAGTGTGAAAGGTGCGAGTTACTGAGTAGTACGAGGGACAGCTGTGGTCTGAGTATGCGTGAGCATAGTTTCCCTGACTGAACTTAACCAGAGCTTAATTTAACTGAAATTAATGTGAGATGTGAGAAACCAAATTTGAATTTCTTCATTAATTTTATCAACATTTATATAATATTATTATTATTATCAGGTTAATCTATAGAGCCTATTGTGATACAGTGGAAAAGCAGTTATCCCACTGACGACTTTGTCGTTTCTTCTACTGGAGGGTATTTTCTGGTAACTATATCATTTCTCAATAAATTCTTTCTTTTATTGCCTTTGTTGTTGCTTTTTTTTTATACACGCAAGGACAAACCGTGGCTTCCATCTCCATCACTGACACAATGCAGGCAATCACTCCACACCACTTCACTCTGATGGGCTGCCTGTGATTAGAAAGCCCCCCACACATCAACCAGAAGTGGAATGATTTCTACTGTAGTTACTCAGCAAGCCAAGTGAGGGCTGGGGAGATTTTGATTTTGCGAAAAAGTATAATTGAAGAGACATTAAATACAAGACTGCTGCTGATGCGTTAATAAAAGGTTGTCTGATAACAACCTGAGACTACAGACAAGGGGGAAACCAGATTGTACTCACAAACAAGTGCAAACATTCAATACTTATGTGTAAAAAAAGAATACTTACAACACAAAACAGACTTAGAGGAAGATTTCGATGGGACCCCTTTAACGAGAATTTGCATCCTAGCACACAGCTCTCTGTTTTCTCTTGTGTTCAAACTGGAGAGTGTTTGTGAGTAAATGCTGTGTTCTTAGTTAACACTTGTAAAGCTGTTGCTAAGAGCCACAACGGAAATGTCAGTTGACTCAGCAAGTGACGGGATTTGACATATGGCATCAAAGCATCATTAGACTTGCACCTGCTGCACATGGATGCTGTTCTTTCACAAGGGGTTCAGCACCAGGGGAGGCTTATAGAGTGACAGGGAAGGATAAGATGACCGGTAGCATCTTAACATCCTATCCTCCCCGGTTTTGTTTGAATTGCATCCTAATTCAAGATCCCAAGGAAGAGGGCCGGCCCAAACCAAATGTTGACCTAAGCGGGTTTTAGTTATTGTGCCCCCCAACCGCTGTGGTTATATGAATGTGTCGTAAATCTGTAGAAAACCCAAAAGGTATCTGTCAAACATAAAAACATGTATAAATAAAACAATAAATCTGAAAAAAATACTTCTGAGACACAAAATCAGTGTGTATTTTAGTTAATAAGAACTTTAGCCGGAAATAAAAACATCATAATAAAAAACAATAATATTAAAACTGCAGCCAAGACTTCAACATCAGTCACATTAGTAACAATTTAGGTTACTTCAACCTCAAATTAATAGATAACGGTCACAAAAAACAATTAAATAACAGAATGATAGACAGTTACCTTAAACTATAAAAAATACAATCATATAGAACCCATCTGTTTCTGTTTCGTTTCACTTTTAATATATTAAATATGATAATATTAGTTTTAATATATAAACATTTTTTATTGTCCTCACAATAATTAATTCAATATATCATCACCATTATCAACAAAAAACATAACAATAAATGAAATAATTGTGATGTCAATAATCATATAATGATCATTATTTTTAGTGTTAATGAGTGTACTTTTCTGTCTTTCTGTTGTATTGTGTTCTACAACGTACAACGCACACACTCTGTGTAAATGATTTTTAGCCTGAAAAATCTATTATGACAATCATAAGAGCGCAAAAGGCTAAACAATCAATCTGTTTAGCTTGCCTGGCAGTTCAGTTATTCTTGTTGAAAAAAAAGTTTTAAATATTTAAAAAAAAATCCATCTTTCTATCCATATTTGCATCAATATTTAAGGAGTACCTGATACTGCCCGACTATAAAGAAGATCCTGCTGAAAACGCATCGAACAAATTGGCATGGTAGTAGCAAGAACATAATATTTCCATACATATTTAAAAAAATGTGATATCTTATGTTGTTTTCTTAGTCTTAGTTTGGTGGTAAATCTCTCAATGTATTACATTTATAATATCTAATGTCTAAGTTCCAGCATTGGGGCGTTTCACATCCAAACAGTGAAATGCCCTGACAGCAATCTCAACACTTTTACACCCACTAACCTAACTCAAAACACACGTTTTGTACGTTTAATTATCACAGAGATTGTTTTGTTTGGAGACATACAGATTATGAAAGGAAACATAGAACATCTGCTGTGTAAATAAAGAAGGTGCAGATGTGATCAGCGACAGGAGTAAAATAAACAAGATAGTGGTTAAATCTTTTACATGTAAAGCTTAGAAAAATGTCAGCAAAGTTAATTAGACCTGTCACCATATCAGATCCTAAATCGAGGCTTGTGAACTCGAGAAAATGAAGCATTTATGACTCATTTAGGCAGGAATACCTGGAATAAGGTCATATGAAGTAAATTATTTAGATTTCCATCCGCTATTTATTTCCCTCAATCCGACCAGTTTCCTGTGAGCCAGATGAGACACTGAAAAAACCCCATTCAATATTTGTTCCCAAATATTAGACGGGTGTGGGATCCCCAGTTATATTTACCTTGCGGTAATCAGGTTTGATGACATGATTTTGTCCCACAACATCCGAGACATTTTAGAATTTAAGGGACTTGTTGTTTGCCTATGTTTTAACCCTGTGGTCAACCGGCAGCTTGTACAGGAAGTCCCTCGGCTCTCACTCAATGTCAGCCGGGATCAACTCCAGCCCCCTCATGACCCTGAACAGGATAAGAAGTTACAGAAAATGAATGACTGATTGATCAGTATCCTACTTTCTTCTACTCATTAACTGAGGGGAAGAATGCTGAGACTTGAACTGGACATTCTTTGTCAGAGTAAAAATTAAAAAATAATTCTGCGGCTACAAATTGGATGCAATGATTAAGAGTGGATACTCTTTATTTAAATCTGCTCTCCTTTTCTTTAGCTGCCAGAAGGTGTACGAACTTTTAAAGTAAATGTGAAAATAAAGCTATGAAGCTGAGATCTTTTAATTAGCACATTTACAGTAAATACCAGATTATGAGCTAGACAGAGCTATGAAAATCAAAGTGACAGCTCTCCATCCTGGATGAAGTCTCTTCACACACAAGCACCACATGCAGGACTGGATTTTGTTTATTTGTGCATGAAGGGTTTGCGGCCGCTGACGGGAACAGCTCCACGGAGCAGAGTCCCTCTCGGTGTATATGGAGAGAATGATTTAGCCTAACCATGACCATTTTATCACCAGGCCAATTATTTGGTAATGAGGAGCTACATCATAGATAACAACGTACCAGTGACTCAGATAGTACTAATGAATGTGAACAAGTCTATGTGCATGCACACACACACACACACACACGCACACACACTCGCACAGGCAATAACTGTGAACTGGTGGATACTGAAGCATGGACATTACCATGAAATGATGAATGACTATTTTCCCATTTCTCAGCATTGCAATACGTTTTAATACACTGTTGCACTGTACCTTTTACGGCCCCCACTGCATTATGAGGAGGCTTTTCTCTTTATTAAAAACCATAAATTATACTCAACAAATCTAATGGGCATGAATGATTTGTGTGGAAATATTAAAATCACAGCCTTATTAATAATTTAAAAAAAATAGAGTCAGCTAATAATGGTAATTATAGTAAAAACAAATGATTTTTAAAATAAGCTTTAGATGCTAAATTCACACGGTCTCTATTATTTATGCTATATGTTATAGACGCTATTGCTCAAATTGACTCTAAAAGCTTGCATGGACTCATTTGCGAGGAAGTGATGAAATTGAAATGACCTCAAGTATTTCTCAGAACACAAATTGAGTGGGTGCAATTTTAACTGTGAGTAAAACGATAAGCAAAAGGTTAACCTACTAAGTGGTGGAGTTAAAATGCTGCTATCAGTCAATGTTGTTTACTCTACTGGCATTGCATAATAATGGAAATATGAGGATAAACAAATGACAAATAATGGAATCCACTTATGCAGTCATACATCAGCAGACAAAACAAATAAAATGAAAGTTGAATAATGATCCCTGACGATACTGAGATATACAACAGGCCTAATGTCTGTCAATATAGTGGTAAAACTATATTCAGACATGCACAGTCTCTGTGATTAATTGTCTCTTGGTTTTATGAGATTCACAATATAGTTCTTGTCTGATTACTGTAGACTCAAACTGATCGGCATCATTTTTGAAATATGCTGCATCACCAAAGTGCACTGCCAAATTTTCAGACAGTAAGGAGATGAAAATTGTTTTTGTATGTAATGACTTTTTTACTGTTGATGTTGTGTCTCAGAAGCGAGACAAGTGGAGAATCAAATGCAATTCTAAAGTATATGAATATGAATTAAGGTATATTTTTCCTGTGGGGGTTATTGTGTATGAGTCTCAGTGAAATCAATGCAGAAGAGCAAAAGCAATTAAGCTTTTGTGCAGGTTTCTCCTGATTTTCCATTGGCCGATGGCAAGATTCTTTCATTGCATTGTGGAACGCCTTCAGCAAGGTGAAGAATGTTGGGAGGGATGAAAAAGAAAGAAAAAGCGAAAAGAAGATTAAGAGTCTGCTTGCATGCCATTGGCTCATAAGCTATACTTTATTTTAGCTAAATAATAAACTTGTTAGCCTGCTAACAAGTTGACCGTGGCGATGCTCAAATGCTGATTTTAAACATGATTACCATTGTCATCCTCGTGTAAGCATGCTATCATCTGATGAGAGGCAAGAACCTGAGAATCTGTCCTGCAGGTTGTTAGTCATGAAACAAAATGCTAAATGAAATCAACTTGACCCAATGATGACGCAAAAATAATCAATTAATCAACAGTATCATGTTTACTTTAATGTTTATTTGTGTAAGGACATACATATTTTGTCAGCACTGTTAAACAGTTTCCTCCCAAAAATTAGATTCCGGGTTCAAATCTACCTCTGGCCTTGGGGCCTTTCTTTGTGGCGTTTGCATGTCCAATGTTTGCGTAGGTTCCCTCCAGTGGGTAAAACTTCCAGGCCTTCAGAGAAGGCCAAACATATCAGCATTTCAAATGTCATATTTCATTTCTTTAATCCATCTCTTCTAACCGGGTTTAGAAGAGTAACTGTTCTGAAAACATCAAAACAAAGTTAACCAATCAAATCAGATATTTTTGGGATTGTTGTTGGTAGACAGAGAAAAGGTTAGAGCCGGCTCTCTGTTTGGCTGGGGCTTCAGCAGCAGGAGGAGAAGGCCTTTAGCTTATGTGTTTGTTTAAAAAGTGACAGGTGAATTAACCAATCACATTTGATTTATAGTGTCTGCGTAAAAACAATCCGCACCGTTGTGCTCTACAACCGTGTTATTGAACTACTTCTAAAGACAGAAAGGAGGCCAGATTTTGTCTTCAGATGAGGAACAGCTTTGATGAGTCTAATATTTAAGTATCTACAATATCTGTTAATTATTGCCTGCATTTGGTGGTTGCTGCTGTTATGGTGTGAATGATGTCCAGATTAATTCACATATTTTTATGCCGGCAGTTTGGCAGGAGTCTGAGAAAAAAGCAGCCTATATACCTATTACATTTTATGGCATTCTGCTTTCTCTGTGGTGTGTTGTGTAATCCTGGTAGGCCTATTTGATGTCCTGGACATGACAGCAAAGTACGAAATTGTATGCTTCAAGAGATTTGTATGCCTTAAATTCTTCTTTCATATATATCTTACAATTCAAAATCAAGGTCTGAGGGTCACATCTGGCCAGCAAAACAATTAATATCCGGCACGAAAAACTATATCTAACTTTTAAAATAACTGGCCAACGGGTATACAGCACAACCAAACTACAAATCCCAGATTGCACTGCAATAGCCACTGCGTCAATCAAGAGCACCAGCATTTTCCCTGCTACCCCGTTGTCGGATATCAGCGTTTGTGTAGTAATTCTAATAAACTTTAGACTAATCCCTTGGAAGAGATGCCATAGAGAGGGGTTGTAGATGAGAGGAATAAGTCGCAGGCGCAATGTGCCCTCTGTTTATTAATTTTATCCAAAGGAACTGTATTTGTATTCCAGTTTGTAGTTTTTTTTTGTTCCTGATGTTGCCGGTAATGCATAGCTGCCACTTTCTGCCAGCAGTAAGGTTCCGCCCACAAAGTACATCATCGCTGAATACTAACACGAAAAGGGACTATTGTGGTTTAAAACCACAGTTGGCCACCAGTTCCCTCCATAATGTAATATAGGTGAATTGGTGACCCTAAATTGCCTGTAGTTGTGGAGGAGAGTGTAATCCGTTGCCTATCTCGCACCTGTCCTGAACTGGTGTTCTATCCAGGGTGGGCCCTGTCTCCCGCCTTCACTACCCTAACCAGGATATGCTATAGGAGAAAATGGATGGATATTGTGTGAACTATAGTCACATATGAAGTAATTTTAATCTAATTTCTCAATAGCTGTCCCTTGATGGACAGAGAAAGAGAATAAATACAACCGACACAAACAATGCACGCAGCACAAATAATTTACAATTGTTTTAGATCATAAAATAAAGGCATCAGATCATTTTTGATTACATGACTGATGCTTTTTCAAATTATTATAGTCACCCAATAAGACATCATCATTACTGACACAAGGGGTTTGACTTCTTTGTATCTGTTTTCAAGTGTGTTGGTTCACCATGATACTGGATAGATGTGGTCGGCCAATGAGCACAGCTGATATCAATTGACACCCTGAGCCGTGGAGAAGGCAAATGTGACTAAACATATGTTAAAGGTGTGAACGACAGTGCTATGGGAAATGTGGCCTGAGTGTGAAAACGGATAGTTTTCCTGCCTGAACTTCAGTTAAAGCTTCATTTAAAAAAATATGTTAATTTCTGACAATAGGATTCATCAATTTTGGACCATGGCATCTGCGAAAAATGACTATCTCTTCAGGAATTGATAAGTAAAGGTAGTAGTAATGGTGGTGTTATTTCACCTTCAGCCAAACCATCCTCGACGTGCATATGAGTTAGTGCACTGATCAAATTCTCAATGTAGACACACAGACACACACACTGTATGCATGCACACACAGTCAGCAGCTCCTTATCAATTCACTCCAGAGGATTTGATGGCCTGAGATCCCGCCCCTCCTATTATGGTCATCCTCAGGGTGCATTCACAGTGGGACGATTGAAGGGAATGAATCTGCTTCCAGCATCATTCAGAAAATTCATAGAGGCCCTCAACAGGGAAATGAGATGGATGATTTTTCCCTCGT
The DNA here is from genome assembly GCA_009660295.1 of Lophius piscatorius. NCBI lineage: Eukaryota > Metazoa > Chordata > Actinopteri > Lophiiformes > Lophiidae > Lophius > Lophius piscatorius. Next base: position 9,431 of record VRLP01004559.1, read on the forward strand.
CTTTATGTATCCATGGAACACTTCACAGTAATATGCTCTCACTCTATTTCACCTTCCCTAGGCATTTGGCTTCAAGTCAGAGACTACGGCCCTTTTCAATTTGGAAAGCTGGTATCTGCAGATAAAGACACTGAAAACCAAAAAGAAGTAAATAGGAATAGGATACTGAAGATGATTCTAACTGACTGGAGTCTCTCCAGATCTACTGTGGGACCTTTGCCGTAAACTGTTGATCTTTATTTCCCCAGGATAAACTCTCCTAAACACTTTACTTGCGATGAGAATCTGAACTTGGCCTGTGCTGTCGTCCACAACAGCAAAGGGTACATCCCCAAAATGTCCCAAATTCCCTGCGTTGTACAAACAGTCACCTTGATTGAACGCCTCAAATTTAATGTGGAATTATGTACACAGTATTTCTCATAAAAAATCTCCCCGAAGTGAGTAAAATATGAACTATTAGAGTAAAAATAGGATAGCCACATCTCCCCAAATTGATAGATATGCCACCCGATTGATATCACCAACTTTTCGGGGATATGATAAAGCAAGAATCCAGAACCTTGATGATTAGTAAAACCTAGTTACTTCTGTTAATTGTAAATGTTTGTCCTTTTGAGTTCTACATTGATCTTTGCAATCTTGGCTATAGTTGAGATCAAAAACTAAACTGTGAAAAGCTGAGCAAAAAAACTCCAAAAATGTCCGCGTACATTTGCGTTCCAGGTCAAGGTAATCGAAATGGGTGGAATCCAAATCAAGTGGACTTCTGTTTTGGCTTGATGACGTTTCACATCTCATCATGAACAGGTAAGTAAGAGCAGCATGTTCAAAACTGAAGAAGAAGCCTCTTGGATGAGAATTAAAATGTTTTCAAGCCAAAACAAAAGTCCAGATGTTGTGGTTCAACCTACATTGGAAACCCCAAGAATGGCGATCTTGAGGGCAGCCGTTATGCTCTTCCATCCTTCACATACAATTTGGAAACCTAACAGTTCAATAAAAAAACAGAGTTTATTTTTTCCCACTTTAATAACAGCCTGGGAGAGCTTCTTTTTCATTTGAGCCCATTTCAGTCATTGTAAGATAAAGTCACTATTATACGTGGTAATTGCGTTCACTCCTTTCCCTAAAGAAAGGGCAGCAGCAGAGGAAGTGGTCTGATTATCTGGCGTTTTTCGTTCAATAGATTCAAAATTTGGACGACCCAATCTGCACAAGTATTAGACGAAGTGACAGATGAAAACATTCTGTTGATGTTTTTTTTTTATTATTTTATGCTTTTTGTAGCATTCGTGAGGATGTATGCCAGCTTTTATTAAATGTCATGTGGAATGAAACTACTCCCATCGCAGAAAATATTTGAGATTGACAGATACCTCAGTTTGCTGCTGACCTTCTGTCCAAACATAAATGATGAACATGAAACATGTCACCAATGTTTTGTCAGAACTCTTGTTATACAGTTATTAGTCTTAGCAAGAAGCTGTGGACTCTCAGAAACAAGGCACCACTGTACTCTGCACTGTACACAGGACTGAAAAGATGGATTTTCCTCCCTGAAAATATGATCACATATAGGAGTATCAATATGTGCATCCACATGCGCACTCACTTATTGAAAGTAAACTGTGATGAAGATGAAGGAGAGGGAAATAATCAAGGCAAATCCCCCCTTGGAGCACAATAATTCACCCGTTAGCTACCACAGCAAGTCGCAAGATAAGGTCTGAACTATATTTCCTTTTCTTCTACCATCTTTTTTCCTTTTCTATGATTAGCATGATGTTAGAGCAAGGAAACAAACCTTAGCTTTTTACTTATCTTTGTTGTCACTGACAGTCTGAGGGCAGAATGAGAGAAAGAGAAAAAGTAGCAGGAGAGTGGAACCAAGTTCCTTTCAAGGTTTTGAAAGTATAACCCACCTTCACAAATAAAGACCTAAAGAACAAATACACATTCTTCAACGGGTAACACATTTACTTTACGATAGTGCAGGATCAGCAAATATCAGTAAAAACTCAAGTATATTCCCTTATATTTTATGGCAAGAGCAGCATCTCTCTCTTGTCAATATCATTATGTGGTATCATTCATAAAGCAAATCCCTTTTCGCTTCCTAGGTTCAATATTAAATTCTTACTTATTGAACCAAGTATTAAGAATTCGATGTCATATTGTTTATTTAAATCATATTCAGCAGGAAATGCACACAAAAAAGCTAACTCGGGATTTTCTCAAAATCTACTTACTGTATCTCTCCTGCTGCATGATATGAGGTGTATCACTGGGAGCTACTCGCTATAAGAATTCAATATTCTTTTTTTCTGGTAAACAGCATATTTGTTTCTTATGGAATTAATTGGTGTAACACTTTAATTACAATGGTGGGCAAAGTTTTCAGATCCTTTACTTGAGTAAAAGTACTAATACCATACTATGTGAAAATTATCCACTACAAGTAAAAATCATGCATTCAAAACCTTATTTATGTAAAAGTATGTGAGTATTATCAGCAAAATTCACTTAAAGCCTTAAAAGTAAAAGTAGCTGAGTAGTTGAATCTATAAAATCAGCCTCCCTACAAAGTCGACTTTTAATAATCATTTGCAAATAAGCCTTATAGGTTTTTATTTTATTTGTTTTTGCCCTCAGAAGTAGCAGCATTTTCTTGACTTGTATTTGATATTGACTCGAGTTGCAAGAAGTGTATAAAAATTGTAAACTATAAAGTAGTTAGTATCTGCAGCCGTCACACAAATGTAAAGAAATAGAAATACTGAGTAAAATAATACAATATAATACTGAGGTTAAGTATAACTGCTTCAAATGTGTGCTTTACTGTGTACAGTACTTGAGTAAACGTACTTTGTTACTGTCTACCACTGTTTAATTCTGATTATGATGTTCCAATGGAGTCAGCTGGAAAGCATGAATCTAATTGCACAACATTGTCTTGAAATATCGTTATTATTCCTCTCAGATTGTAGAAATTTGTGAGCAGATGGGCCGCAGAGCCCCAGTCACTCCGACCAAATCTGACTTTACTTACTTTACTCTACTTTTCAGCTTGTTACATCTCATTGAAAGTCTCAACTATGCAAAGAACAGAAATATCCCACCGGAGCATTAGACCCAGCAAGCTAAACGTTTGTTTTTTTCAGAGCTTTCATAAAATGCTGGCTCAGAAAACAAATTATGTCACACCAAATGGCTACTAGGCCGAAGGCCAGGAGCAAGGCAGGAGGCTTGACTTCCACTAAGGAGTAAATGTTTTCATGCCAGTTTGTTTATCTCCCAGTTTGTCAGCAGGGTTCCATTCGTGAAACCATGTGAAAAGGTGTAGCTTGAGCCAAGAAGGAACCAATTAAATGTTGGAATCATGGGGCAAATACATTATTCTCCACTTTGAGTAAAAGGAGAACATTTGGGGAGGCTCCTCCCCCCCAGCCCAGAACAAAATGAAGAGAGAAGTGACATTATTTACAACACTGATGAAAATCAGACAACAAAAAGTTATTGTCATCTTGTTTTTTTGTCAGGACACATTTGGGGCCACATTCACTTCCCGTCTGAATTGCCGGCTTCGCATTCTGGGGGCACCGATTGTTATAAGTCGATCACATCTACCCAAAACCACATGGACACAACTTTATCGTTAGCCTATCATTTTGGTACTATCTTTTTAAATATAACTCTCTCCAGCCATCTATTTTTTGTATTATTCTGGTTCGTGCGATCTCAACCTCCCGTTTCCGCCCAGTGGGAACGCATCGATCAACCTCATCATTCATCAGTCTCAGCAGAATCATCAGTCACCGCCACCACCAATATCCAGACTTCAAAGGGGAATGTACCTGCTGCTACTTCTCAGGGCAGGTACCCTGCATTCACAGTCTTTCCAAAGAGTATCAGCACCAAAGAATTTCTGACAGACAATTACATATCATATGATGTTATAAACTTTTTTATTTTATACTTCTAAACTTCCTTCTCTGTTGCTCCTGATTTAAATTGCTGTTGTCCTCCAGGGATTGACTTCTATCGTTTTTGTTTGTTTTGAGTTACAAAGCCATGTAAGTTCATGATGTGACTTTGTCTATCCCATACTATAGAAGCTATTAGCAATAGCTAATCATAAAGCTAGCAGTGAGTTTTGTGAGCCTTGTTTTACTTTTTTATATACGGTATACATTAAGACTTCACAGGTATGCAATAAGCTATAATGCTTTTTGAGAACGGCAAAGCTACTTTGCGGTTAATATACTGTAGTCTATATACTGTAGTATATAAACACTGAGCTTTACACGAATAAACATTCTCAACAGTACTAACTTTGGCCAAGCTGTCTCCTGTGGAGCAAATTCAACTAATTGATCATTTATCCGCTTTGGGATCTCATTCCTCACGGGTTCTTTGGCTCTGTTTGCAGGTTTTACCTTAAAAGCACCAGTAAATTATTCATAACTCATAGAGCCAGTGGCAAAAGTAGAAAATTTGTCAACATAGACCTTCACTTAGGGTAAGAACAATACCGAGGCATATTTATTGAATAGTTGGAATTGTAATTGACCATGTGGATGCTCAATAGATGGACAACATGATCTGATGCCATGTCAACTATATAGGATATCTGAATGACTCTATAATTTGTGTATCTCCTTTATTGTAATTAATGATATCCCTGAAAAGTTGGGATATTATGGAATTGTCATCAAGTCTGCCGTGTCCGCTGTTGATCCTTTGTGTTGACACGATAACTCAGAAACTATTTCATGTATCTTTTTCAGACATTCTGCCCCGATAGACCGTAGTGCGAGGAAGAAGTCGATTGATTTTAGGAAAGGTGGGTTTTAAATTTCTGACACCAGCAGGAGTTTTATCTCCAAAGGATTTCGGGCCATCATTTCTCAACCGTTTGTCCAATTTGGCCCAATTTGGCCCAATTTGGCAGCATATGTATCCACTCAAGGAGAGTCATCTTTCATCAATCATATTTTACTCAATAGTAAGAGATTTTTTTTCTTTTCTTTTTTTTAACAAAAACACTGTTTTTCGGAAACAACTTCTTTAGCATTGATCTGATTGGGATGGTACATATCAATCCCCTCGAGGAGATCAGTGTATATGCCTACATGTATATATTATATTTTAGTCTAATAGTTCATACTTTATTCATTTGGGGGAGCTCATTACAAAAATAAGCCTGTTTTTCAGTCATAACCTTACATTTAATTTGAAGAGTTCATTCCAGGGGATCTCTCCTTTAACCCTATCAGTGTTTTGTCCGTTTGATTGTATCTGGAGTGCTTTACAAACAATCTACGTCTCACATAACTCTCAAAAAGAAAATGAAGCAAGAAATGTAAAAATATTATAATAATATACAGATGTTTAATGTCACATATTTTCATGTGAGACATTCTAAGACAACAATATGACCCTGCAAAAATGAAGTAAAAAACACTGACATAAGGCCTTTTCAGACAAAAGGCCACAAAGGAACCACATGGCCAGTATTAACAGCTTTTCACCACGGGTGCACAGCCCAGCAAGGAGAGACTGCTGAACTAGTGGCAAGTGCAGCTCAAATCCTTCTGTGTCGGAAAGTCCCATAGAACCTCTTACAGTAATAGCTACACCTGCCAGGGAGAGACATTCCAACGGTGGAATACTTTTTTACTTAGTCCTACTTGAAGTAATTTCCCCTTATATTCAAGTATGAAGACAGGGCTACGGGGTCATGCAGAACTCAGGCAAGCACAAATGATCTCATGAGTAAAATGTAATAGTTCCACCTTGTCTACTTTCATCAAGGGGATGTCACATAGCCTCTCCAGCTAAACTACTTTAATGACTGCAGTGTGGACTTCTGGGAATGAAGATTTTAAAATGCTTAGTACCTCAAGGACGACAAGGCATAGCTTGTGGTGGCTATCGTAAGATAGCCTGCCTGGGGTTGGATTAAACATTCAGAACAAATTAACATCTTGATACCTCAGCTATAAGTGTATTGTTTGACCACTGTGTGTGCTTTTGTGTCAGTCATGGCCTGTGGTCCTCTCCTCTCTCAGGTTCTATGAGTGCTAGAAGAAGCGTGTACTGTAATGAGATCATTATCTTGTGTTATTCAGTCTGAGTTGCTCTCTGGTTCTCTGCCAAGAGAAATAAGAGGGGAAAATGCCTGGTATATTTAGCACATTTAATCTAATTGGTGTCACTTTTCTCCCGCCATTATGCTACTTTAATAGCCCTATCTGTCTCCATGTGGCTTGGCAGTGTTTAGGGTCAGTGGTCAGGGCCTAATCTTTCAACTCAGATCACATTAACACTCAGCGGAGCCTCAACATTAAGATAAACAAAGGCTCCTTTAAACAACAACATTACATTACTTTAATTTGAATCGTTGTAAAGTAGATGTGGGCCTCTCATGTTCGACTTTACTTTTAGTTTGGATGCTAGCAAGGCTGCAGAAAATCACCTGACTATTCCTCACGGTTATGGAGCTCCAAGAAAAGATACATGCTAGACTGGCTATGTGGATAGAGGAGGACCCTTTGAATGTTTCAGTGCGGCTTTTCCGCTGCACGAAGCTGGGTTGTCAGACACAAGGCTGGGATTTTCTTAAGAGGCTATCAGTGCCTCCTCACCCGTAAAAAAAGAAATTACCATTATTTTTCCTGAAATCTTTGGTGCAAAAAGCTTACAGGCCCCAGGCAGTGTTTCAGTTGGGGCTCCATCAATGCACCCTTGCTCTGAAATCTATTATGCACTCTAATCCCTCCAACCTCCAGCCCAACACACGTCTTTGAGTCATGAGTACACTAGGCATCTTACCCAAGCCAGCATTTAAACTTTCTCGCTCTCGCTCTCTCTTACTCCCTTACTCAGGGTGGAGGGTTTCCACCAAGTGCCTACTCTCTGTGTCAGTTCAATGTGTAATACAGGATCATCAGTCAGCTGTGCGACAGCCAGAAGGCTTCACTGTAAAAAGATTGATAGTCGGAGGCGCCAACGTAAATGTCTCTATAGGCACGGGGGGATGAGGCAGACGGTTCTGATTGGAGATTTTCAGTGATGTCACGCAGGAAGTCATTTGTGGGTCATGTTCTTCAAAATTGTCCGAGCACAATGACATCAGGTCCACTTGTGAAAGAGGCCGAATGGGTACTTTGATTTTCTTTGTACATCATTTGCTGCGAAAAAAAAGAAGAAATATCAGTGTACTCCAATCGTATAAACAAAGGCACAGATATACATATTTAATGATATGCATAATTGATCATTTTTACTCACAGGGAGTCTTCTGCAGTGTACGCTGAGCACTGAAGACATAAAAATAAAACATGAAGTGGTAAAGTCATTAAAATAGTTTTAGAAAAGTAGAGAACAGAGCAGTACTGACTCTTGAATTGGCTCTGCTGCCACCCTTGTCCAGTTTTGGCACAGGTGCCAGTAGCTAATTGGCCGGCAATAAATCACATCCACTATGAACCGCATGACCAATTAAGGGAGCCATGGCCACAGTGTTCCTTAAATGGGAGTGTATTTCACTTTCTGGGTCCATCAGGGGAGTGTCTCCGACCACAAGAAACCCTCAAGGGACATTATGTCAAACTGTGGAAAATATCGTTATGTTGTTGGAAATAGCATTTGTCAGTTGAGGAGTAAAATGAGAGCAAAGCCCGGCTTGCTCAATTTAAGAGAAGTCTAAATACAGTATGCCTGACCGAACATAAAATAAATACGAAAAAAAATATTTGTCCTCGAAGGCTTAATTACCTCCGCCAAGGAGGTGTTTGGCTGTTTGTTTGTTTGTGAGAAGGATTACGGAAAAACTGCAGGACCGATTTGCATGCAATTTTTACACAGAGGTATATCCTAGAGGTGATTCAATTCTGGTGAGGTTGCGTTTTTCACATCATTAAAATAAAATAAAATAATATAATAAGCTGTTTGGAGTAGTGACGTCTCAATGTAGCTATTGCTGCATTTGTTCCTTTTGTTCCTTTGATGTTTCTTTGATTGTGGTGCTGGGAGCTGAATTTATAGATTTAATTTGATACTTTTGATGTTCATTTTGGGGTGTAGCTGGGGATCAGTGGGTTTAAAAGAGACGCTGAAGTGGAACGCGCATACTCTCTGAGTATTTCAGAGATACTCAGAGGGTTTATTGGAGTTGTCAGTACATTTAGAGGCTACCAATAACTCAGACATCAAAGTCACTCTTGGAGGAATCTACATGAGGAAAAACTATAAATATCATCCACTTTATACACAATTAAATGCATGCATTTTATGTCACAAATGTTGAAGTTGAATTCTTAAGTCTTCTTGCCACCTTTGCAAAATAAGCAGCAGAGACTGATGTCATGGGAATAGGCCGCTGTATGCCAAAAAAAGACCTGTGTAAGGTAATTCCCAGTGAACACACTACTTTTACGTCTTTACTTTCTTTTTCTTTGCTGATGAAACCAAAAAAATAAAACATTTGATTATAAGATTTAAAGGGGCTGATTTGGGATATTTTTCTGAACGCCCAGCTAGTTGTCTCTCCCTGCTACCATTCCTCATGCTAAACTGATTGTTTTTTATATGATGCCCCGTGTAATTTTTCCAGAATGCTAATCTTTCCCTTCACATAAAAGTGGAAAAAGACTTGGATGAGGATAAAGTTCATTGCTTATTTTTATTATTTTATTTTTATCTAACTACCTCTGTAGTCGATCGGCTTCACAGCAGCTGCAGATAGAACAGATGTGGTGCTGCTGCCTCGGCAGCCAGTTAGAGCAAGGTGGAGGTGATTCATCAAGGGCTCTGAGGGGCCATCTGTGGAACAGACTGACAAATGTCTCCCTTCTTTGTCATAAGGACACATGTCTCACAAAGCTGGCGATTAATGTCCCTTTTACAACACATTTATTTGTCACCCAGGTATTTATCCCTGCAGAGTCTTGCACTGTATTACCATGGTTGACAAGATCAGGAGTCATTTCCAGGCTGTCCTCCAAGGAGGGCAGTCCATAAGAGACTGTCCTGGGCGATTCCTGCAGAATTTTGATGGGCTCTCCTGGGTGCTCCCCTTGCCGGCATAGGAGGGGGGGAAACATCAGAGATGGAGATGAAAATGCTGCCGAAAGACTTCATTCATATTCAGACATTCATGCATTTAACAAAAGCAAGAAAGGGGAGGGTGGAGAGGGAAGGAGGAGGAATGGGGAAAAAAAACGTAGAACCTCTTGTTTAAACATTCCTTCTCTGGCCTGATGACGTGTGGTGAAATTAGAGTGTTGAACAGAGTGCCCATATTTGCCCTTGCCCTGACAAAATGAGGGAGAGCTTTGCGTTTAAGTGATGAAATCCTTTGTGTTTGCCCTGCATCATGAACAGGTTGTAGTCAGGATAAATGTGTAGGAGCACACATCCTTGTGGATCTTATTGCTTCATTTTCAATCTATCCATCTCTGGTTGCAGCATTGGTAAATGCTCCAAATACCATTTGGTAAATATGACGGAAGTGCCATTAGACAAGTTCAGGGCCAGTAGGCTTGTTATGTCTTCACATGGGTATGGGGTTTCTGTGTCGAGTGCACCAGACCCTGGCCCCTTCACCTGCGAACAGAATGATAACAATCTATTTTCGAGATGAACTACTCTTGAGGAGATTCTGTGTCTTCATCATTACACCCTCAAGAGAAAGAAGAATCATTGTTTGTTAGACCACTTTGTCTGTTTATTTATTGTAATCCCCTTTCTTTCTTTCTTTTCTGCAAAAGAGTGCAAATGCTTTGACTCTCTGAATGTCACCATGGCAGTTTTGATCATTGATTATTAACATTTGCCTCCATCTGCAAAACAGAAAACAGACCATCCTGCTGCTTCAGATTTCTGTGAGGTGCAGAAAAAGAGATGCAAAATAAGTACAAGACAGGCGTGTGTTTGTGTGTGTTTGTGTGGGTGTGTGTGGGTGTGGGTATGTGTGCAACAAAGGAAATGGGACAAGGTGGAGGATGGAAAGAAATTTACTCCAAAAGATGTTCTGCCTTACTCGCAAACTACCTTTCCTTGCATGCAAAGAAGGAGAAAGACAGAGAGATTAGGGTGAAAGTGAGGCTCATACTCCAAAGGACTTGCCTCCTGGACCTGAATGTACGCACACCAATGCAGACTAAGTAGTTGGTAATGAGGGACTCAAATCAGAATCAATTATGAATGTTCTATCAGGGGGCTTTGGGGCCATATCATGGGAGCCAGGTATTAGACAGTAATGAGAATTGGAACACAGACACGTATGACCCTGCAGGCCGTCCCCAGGCAGCATATGATTCACTAGATTAAATACATTTGTATTCAGTCAATTCGCAAGAAGGCCATATTTCATTAAAGTGAAGCTCTTCCCTTCATGTGCCTCGAACAATCACGTAGGTAGACAGAGGCTTTGATTCTTGGTCAAATGAAAACTGTGTTTATGATGGATATGAACGGGCACAATTGTAAGTAAAAGTAAAAGTAGAAAGAGAGAGGAGGAAAGGGAGAGTTGAGAGTGGGCGAGTTAATTCTGACTGTGGTGATTCTTGTTGACTTGTTCTTTACTGGCCAAAGCTTAGTTTGATGCAGCATGATGATTGATTCTTGTTCAGGGCCTTGCCTGTGGGCCTTATTAAATCAAAATGTAAACTCACTCTTATAACAAATTGGAGGAAAAATCTCAGTAGCCAGCTCCCCCTTAGGGGTGGACCTGGATTACTCTGACAAGTTAGGAAGCCAGTGACATTTCCAGAGCTCTACACTCCTGCTCAACCGGCTGGAATATTTCCTTGGTTCCCATCAGGATTTCTCCTCTTTCTTGTTGTTATCTTGTGAATGTCTGTCTCATTGTGTGTTATCAATGAAATGGAGCCCTGCATTACATCCAAATCAAATTAATCAGTTTAATTGATCTCTCTACGTTGTCAGTCTAGCCAAATGCTGAAACACTGAACTAAAAAAATTAACAGCAATGAGCCAAATTTTCATCGGGATGAACAATTAATTGATATAATAAATCCGTCCTAAATGCACTATAACAGCAAATGTGTTATTGGACTAAAAGTACCAAAAGCTGCTAGAAACCTGCAAAGGTTGTGGTCATACTATATTGTTCAAGTGAAGGATAGAATACAATCCACTCTGCGTAACCGATTAATTAGTTTGAAGGCTAAAAACACTTCAGAGATCTTCTCTATGAGACAGTATTTTTAAATTCATTTGAAAATTTGAGCACTATTGCCTCACAGCAAGAACATTCTGAGTTCAAAACTACAGACTGTATGAAGTTTTAATGTCTGCAGGGGTTTATTTCAAGTGACTATCCAATAACCTAAAGCAAACTGGTAAAGCTCATAAGACAATAGATAACAATACAGTAAACATACATTTGAATTAAAGGGCTGCATTTTCTAGAATTTTAGTCTCGCTGGGTTATTCAATGAAGACTGAAATGGTTCAAATATCTGTCTTCGTAGTATGAGTGTGAGGCAAGGACTTAGCTTATCTCAGCCTAAAGGTTCAAAACAAGCTAAGTGTTAGTTAAGTTTACTAATTAAGTTATCCGTACAAAAACTAAGTTGCAAAACTGGCATGATCCTTTACCCAATAGAAGAGTCTCTAAAACTGTCATGGAAGTCATAGCCTTTTAAAAAGAAACTGAAAATGAAATAGATTTGTAAAAACGTACATCTTGGCCGAATGCTTCAGAGAGGGTTTGAGGAAGTTAGTAGTAAAGAACAGACTGAACAATTTTTTACATTGACTTTTTCATATGATATACAGAGCATATATATGAAATATATTATAATATTAGACGATGCTTGTCTTATCCTTTACAATGTTACTGTTGTGGATATAGCTGGTTTCCAATCAGGACATGCTTATGAAAAATGGAGAGATGTAAGCGGAAGTGAACACTTCCTAACTATCAAAAGCCCCCCACAAAGAAGAAAGTTGGAAGCCAAGATCAAGGAAGCATGGCGAGAAGTCAGTTGCTAAACAGAAGGATATCATGAAGGAATGATTTTGATGGAACAAAAGCACAACAAGATGGTTCTAGAGACTCCCCGCTGCAAGGACATTACAGCACAAGAACAGACCCACCCTGAATAATTCTGGACCTAAAGGGAGAGAGAGGCATCACACAACACCAATGGCTTTTGGCCTTTGGACCTAAGAGCAGACCATAGAATCCTCTCTGAACAGCAATATCACAACTAAAGCAATTCACCAATGAGTCTAAAACATGAAGAGTTTGTTCAGCATCAGGAACTTACATGATCCACATTTACTGACCAAAGACGTTAGGAGCCATCCACGGTCACCTGGTAGCACTGGATTGCAGACATGCTGCACAACTACAAGTACGTGGGATTCTCCCAGGTCAGTGGGAACAATGAGGAGGAGGCAAGGAACAACAAAATAACAGAATAACTCCACAGGCAGGAGGACATATTCAAAAACTTCTTACATTGCAGAGACGGTGCCACCCAAAGTCCAGCAACCTAAGATTCTACAAGCAATGTAAGGAAGAAGAGTTAGGATTAGTGATTGTCAGATACACATCCAACAAACGAAACAATGAGTGTCCATGAATGGATCAGAAGGATGTCCATGAATGATGGATTGCGAAGAGAGCACTTCGGCAGCAGAAGACAGAAGGCGATGAGGAAGAAGACGAGGCATCGCTGAGGTCCAAGGCTCTCCATGGGATTTCCCATCAGGAGATAGATTAAGAAATCTGACCATTGGCTAGATAAGGTTGATCTGTAGGACAGCACAGGAACCAACCAACCTCAGCAGACATAAAGCAAAGTGAGATTTCACAAAAGATGCTCCTGAGACAGAGTTTCACATAGTAGCAGGATGCAAAATAAAAATTGGATTAGAAGTCGCCATATTTTGGTGGAACTCAATGTTGAGAAGAAAGTTCTAGACTGACAAGTGTCTGCTGGTTGACCAACATAGTGGTACGATTTTGTCATCAAAATTGATTTATTGGAAGCAGGAAGCAAGTGGCGGCAGCATGGTCACTGGTACCAAAAACTCATTGATGCATATTGGTAGCAGAGGCTGGCTTGCATTTACTGAACACACAGAAGAGCCACAGCGGCACAGATTGCTGAAAAACAAAGCTGTCATAACTCACGGAGCAGCACAGAGCAGCAAAAGCAGGACCCACACCATTTTAGGCAGGTGGTTTTAATATTATGGCTGATCAGTGTATGCATGTACAGTATTCTGTGCATAAGAAATTCATGATGAGTGGCGCACACACACACATAAGCCCCTACACACACAGATTGTCACCATCCCTTACTGAGCATAGCAGGGTTCTAAAAAGGGCAACTTGGCCGGCCATCTGGCCCGCTTATCAGCAGAGGTTATTGTGTCGACATCATCATTACAGAACACATTGCGTGTTTTGCAAAGGTTACCAAGAATCTGCACAATTATCTGTTGCCGCATGCAGAAAAAACTCCCACTGGAATTCAGTTCACTGAAGGAATACACCCGGTTTATTTGCTATTGGAAGTAAATCACATTTTAATGTGTACAGTGTTATGTAAAAGCTTCAGGTGATTTGCTGTGTCATTCTGCTCCATACTGTTCAAGAAAGAGTTAGATTTTATATTCACCTTATTGTTAAGTTTCAGTTTTCTTATTTAAAAAAAAGGAGCATTAATGCTTTGAATGTAATTTATAATGTTTATCCTTCTTACTTGAATCGATTTGTATTTGTATTTATTTGTGGACGCTGACTTAAAGGAGCTGGATCTACCGGACTTGTTGAGCAGAAAAACTTTTTTTTCTAATTCTACTTTACTGTACTCTAACAAAACACAGAGTAATTGATCGGTTGTTACTCTCATTCCCAAACTGTCAAAACAGCTACACAAAGCTAATCTAAACATGAATATGTAACCTGGCGAAATGAAGCCAGCACAGGACGCAAAAATATATTTTGGGTTCTTTAATTTGAAGAAAATTAGAAATGGTGATTCAATAATTGATACAAGGTAAATGATAAAAATAGAAAATTGTTCCACATAAGTTTTGTCGTTCCTGAACATTCCACATGGTCCCACAGAGTTCCACAAAGACTACTTTTCATGGGCACAAAATCTAAGAATAAGTGTATAAACCTACATAAAACATCGCTGCAGCTCTCAGAACTAACTTAAGTACACGAAAGTAACTATGGTCCGCAGAAATAACTGTAGTCCCAAGAAAAAACTGTAGTCCACAGAAAAAACTGTAGTGGCCTTTCCACAAACTGTCCTAAAGTCCAAACAGTTTAACAGGGAATTCACAGCGGTCACGTTTCTTAAGTCAGTCTAAACAGCAACAGACTACCTTTCATTCTCAGTATGAATCGCTAGCATCCTCAAGAGAAGCAGCACATGTTAGGATACGACATTGAAAACATCTCCCTGAGAAGTGGATCAGGCCATACCCCAGAATCATTTACACCCTCCATGGGCACCCAAAACAAAAACGTCCTCTGGTGGATTAACTTATTGCTGCACCCATTTTCCACCCGGCTACATATATGAGGAGCAAAGACGTGTCTGAAGCTGTTAGGCATACAATGTTATGTTAACAGGATACGCGAGTTCTTACGAGGCGATAGCCATGAAAACTTTAAGGCTTAAATAAGAAGGGAAGGAAACAGGAAGGAAAATGACAAGAAGAAGAAGAGAAAGAACGATTCTTGGAGAAATGTGGTTACCCCTTTGACCGAAGTCGAGCCTCGGCTTTCAAGCTGACATGCTCTGTTGAACTGCAGCCATGACTACAGCCACCACTGAGGTCACTGAGGTCCAGAACTTTTTCAAGATTTATACAATGAAAAAATGTGAAATATTTGCTGCGACTTGGGTGCTGCCAAGATACTGTATAAATCTAAGAGATCTAAAATGTTTATATCGTTTTATTCTAGTTTTGACATAACTTCACATTTGTTTTGAAGAGTTCAATCATGAGTATTGAAATACAGGGAAAAAAGGGGGGTTTGTTCATATACCATTGCTCTCAGGGATGTCAAATTTCCCCTCCAAACTTTTCTATGAAGCTCGGTTTTTGGACCTAATTATTTCTAATTATTTATAAAAACCCTTCATACTCCCTGCGGTGCCGGGGGAGATCTGTGAGAATAATAGCAGTAATCATGTTGAAGTGCACAATAACAATGTCTCTTGTTTTTGCTATATCAGTCCCTTAGTTTATATGGACCAGTTGGGCTTCCTTTACAATATGTTTAGTGTACTATCAGGTCAAGTCAAGGTGTGAATAGGTTTTGATGTTCAAGGTCTCACCCCCACAAAACATTGTCATTGCCTCTGTTGGGCTGAATTCTAGACGTCCACTTATGACTAGAACTAACAGAAAATAGATGTTCTGACAGACGGACGTGTCGATGACCACCAGGGTAAATGTAAAATAGACCTTCCAGCAGTAGATGTCACTGATTACCCAGAATTACCCTGAAAAGTCATTAAAACATTAGGAAATAAGTAACGGTTATGGACCTGTGGTAGTGTTTGCATGCTCAATTTTTTACATAAAAGGCTATTTTTATGATGGTTTTAAATCCAATTTACACTGCTCTGACACTTTCCACATGATACCATAGCAACAAAACACTCAATTAAAAATATCTATATTGGGACATTTATATAAGTTCAAAACTGGGGCCATTAATCCGTTTTACTTTAGGCCTGTTTTATCAGTGACTTACTGTACAAGCTGATTTCTGCTGGTGTGTTGAACATTCCTGAAGATATAAAGCATGAGGAAAAGATTGTGTTTCCTCATTTAATCAGACCAGTGTTCATGTCCTCAGTGGTGTTTTTAATGGCTATATTCTGATATTCAGACTAACTAGATAATTACCATTATTCTCTAGCATGTAACAACAGAACCAATTGTAAGTGCAGTGGCATTTTTAATGAATTGTCATCGCCGCCGCAGATCCTTCGTGTTAACACGATACCTCAAAAAATATATCGTGGATCATTTTAAAATTTACTACCCACATAGATCTAAGTGTGAGGAAGAACTGGATTAGTTTTGGAAAAAGTCAGTTGTATAGTTATGACTCTATACGGGAGCTTTATCTCTGAAAGTTTTGGCCCATATATTCTCAACCGTTTGTCCAAATTTGGTGCATATGAACTGAGTCAAGGAGATCTGTCTATGAGGAAGAACTCGAGGAAGAACTCGATTTATTACAGGAAAGGTCAGTTTTATATTCGTGACACTAGGGGGGGCTTTAGCTTCAAAAGATTTCAGCCCATAATATCTCAACTGTTGGTCCCATATAGTCCAAATTTGGAACATAGGAATGGACTTGAGGAGATCTATCTTGTATAAACATTATATTTTAACCACTAGGGGGAGCTTTTGTATGGATAACACTTTTTTTGAGCATTGAATCCCTAATTGTTGGTCCGTTTTTGTCCAACTTTGGTACATACGAATCAACTCAAGGGGATCCTTCTTATGTATCATATTTTACGTCGCTTATACAACGCAGGGGGTGTGGGACTTTTTCAGGGTTATATACCTTTGCTGTCTGGGATGATATCAGAGGCCTAGTTTTTATTTTATTTTCATATCAAAGTTGTTTCGATATGGGCTTAGTGAGACAAACGTTTATCTTGATAAACGTCCCAACAATATCTGCTTGTCAATTTTTTGTTCACCTGATAAGTGACTCATTCTGGGAAGAAAATAACCACCTAATTTTATTTAGATCTAATTGGCCTTGTTTTTTGAAATTAAAGTAAAGATTAATTAAAATTGTTTGTACATCAGTTAAATTGTAAAAACTGAAATCTAGTTGTGTGAGATGTATCTTCAAAAAAACAAAAAGAGCTCTTGACTTGACTGCTTCCACTGGATTTGTGGCACGAACTGGGCACCATGCCAATCAAGTGTCTGTTGACTTCTAACCAGGCGGGAGTGCCCGACGCCTCCAGCAGCGATAGCCAGTCACGCAGAAGAGACTACACAGTCTGATTATCCTGTGAAATCTACACGAATTCATTCAAGAGGGAGAGGGCAGCACAGGCTGTGGCCACATCACCAGACAACCCGGTCAATCACATGGAACCAACCAGGATCAGTATTGACATATGTGCCTGCCACACCACAGAGACAGGTTATCCAGAATAGACCTTTGTGTGGCAAAGTAATGAGAAATGATCCGAGACAAGCCGAACAACCGCACACTTGTGTTTTTCCATCCAGTTTCTGGAGTAAAATGACGTCGTAGTTGTGGAACAGCCAGCGATGACCATAGACACCATTAAAGACCCGTGGGGTCGCTTGAATGAACACAAAGCAAATTTAGAAATAAACAATAGGATTCATTTTTGAATCCCTTGAGTGCGTTTTGTAAGTCTGGTGCCCTCACTGTCTGCTTAGAAAAATCTTGCCCTTGGTCCACTACTTAATGACCCCTGTTTTATGACTCTTACTGTGGCCCCTGGTTCTTCTCCACTGTACCATCGACCTAACACATTGGGCTTCAAATGTATCTGACCACCATTGTAGGAGCAGTATTACTGGAGCGCCACACTGAAGTTACAACATCATCAAATTTGAAACACATTACATCACAGCACAGCAAATAAAATGCTTTATCACATCTGGAGTATGATCCATCATTCGGTTATTCTCAAAATCTGTACTAACATGATTTATGTCTGAAAGTGAAGTTGAGAAGGCGTTCTCTTCTTATGCTGACTTAATCCTTTAATTAGAATATGGTGTGGTAACACCAATTTTATTTAAATTCAACTTCCTGTCTTTTATTAGGAGCACAAAGAAAGTTGGAACACGAGGCAGATGGAAGTGGCTTATGTCTCCTTGGTAGCACATTGAGATGAAACTGGGATGGCAGCCAAAACCAAACACACACACACACATACACACACACTCAAACTCACACAGAAAATCCATTTGCACACTCACACTCACGCATAGACTTGCACAAAAACAGTCAATACTTCACCCCTTGCATCTGCCAATTATGAGCTAGATTTGTTGTGGAGAAAACATACACAAGTCTAAACTTAGCAGTGCTCCACACATACTGTGAGTCAGTGGTACAAAACACAACAGCGGAGGACCCCCCAGGTGAAATCCCAGAATATCGACTGTATGATTCAAATCTTTAAAGTCGTTAGCCTTCTTTTTCTCCTCTCTACATCTTTTATAAACACCCAGCGAAAAACTTCACTCAAATATCCTCCCTTTCTCTGTTGAAATAATCCTCCCTGTGACAGCTCATATTCATTGTGCATGGATGATAACAGCGCCAAGTCCAATATGAAACAAACCTCAGGATCCGAGCTCCGTCTAGCAAACAGCTTGAGGGTGGCATGGCCTAGAGGCTTCCTTCTGTCCCTCCGTCCAAGTTTGGAGACAGTTTTTTGATCTGCAGAGGAAGGATACCACATGCTAAGAATAACTCACGCTACGCTAGGTGTACATTTCTTTCATGCTGGACCAGAGGGAAATTTGATAAGCATTGAATTGTGAGACTCTGTGTGACTCTGATGTGTTGACAGTCCATGTCAAACACTTCCCTGGGCCTTGTTTTTCCACACCTTAAAGAATGCACTGCACTAGATGAAAAACTTTGGGCAGGAGGAACGATGCTTCAGCTCCCATACCCTCTCCACTGCCTCAAAGCTGTTTGCTACCTTTGTTCTGTGCCATCTGCAGTGATACACCCGGGAGTTCAATCTTTGCTGACTTCCTGTTTATATTAAAGGATGCAATATCTTCCAACCCTATGGAATAGATATTCAGGAAATAATCCAATCATGTTTCAATTCTGTAGTGTGTTTTATTGTCATCTTGGTTACAAAACCCAATAATTTCATCTTTTCCTACCAAGATGATGTTGGGCTTTATTAAAAGGATTTTATGAAACTAAGCTGGTAAAGGAGAATGGAGACACTGCTGAAACAGCTTAAAAATAAAGTGAAGAGCGCAATCGTTGGCAACGATGGCAGCAGTGTGCCACAAAAATTGAGAGGGAGAAAAGCAATGAAAGGCAAATGCAGTTCAACATAGAAAGAAGAGAGAGATAGTAAGGTGATCCAGACAAACTGCTTTCATTAATTCCATTTGTTTCTGTAAAAAAAAAAGAAAGAAAAAGGTGTGATCGTCTGACCTTTGCGAGATTCAAACCATCTCCATCATGCTTCCTCATTATGCAAGAGCCGATAAGATCCAGGTTGGCACCTGTCTCCTCAGGGAGGGATTGAACAATAAATGAATGCTCTGGAACTTTGTAAACTTACCATCTGTCTTGGTAGGTCAAGAGTAAAAATAAACCAAAGGATGGCAAAAAAGAGACTGGAAAGCCAATAAGACTACAGGGCATTTCAAAAACCCATAAAAGCAGCTATTAACCTCAGGAGTCTAAGCCTCAATCAAGGCAATAGCAATCCTGTCTAGCTAAAAAAAAAAAAAAAGCTTTATTCAGTATTAGCCTGTTCTGCAAACTTCATGCTGTTAGTGTGGAGGAGTATTCACTGCAAGAGAACGATTTACAGAAACTCAAAGAGCATTACAATGCTCTCAACGAAAGCTTTTTCTTTTGAGCGATGGGACTTAGCACCAATAGAATTGGGTAAATGGAAGCAAGTTACACCAGAGGTAATTATGATACATTTTACATGTCTCTCAAATCCGAGTGGTGTAATACACCATTAAGATATTTTTCAATTCAATTCATAAATTCGAGTGACAGTTAATCAGGCAATGGATTTATTAGAGGCTTCCATGCTTCTGCTTCATGATCCACAAACATTCTACTATGATGGAAAGATGGCCCGACTGTGAGGTTAAAAGCAACTACTTTTGGCACTTTCCCTTTTTTTTTCTTTTCTTTATCTTTTAGGGGTCACCACAGCGGATCATCTTTTTCCGCATATTGATTTGGTATAGATTGTTACGTCTGATTCCCTTCCTAACATAAACTCCCCATTTATCCACGCTTGGGACCGTCACTAGTTATGGCTGGGTAGGCTAGTAGTACTAAGGATCTTGCCTAAGGATCCATAGTAGAATTCTGCCAAGCCCACTTTTGACTGGGATTCAAATCCCTGCACCAAAAGTCAGAGGAGTAACCTCTGAGCCTCATTCACCATATTTTGACTACATAAAATCCGTTGGAGGGTGATTATGTGACATGAAAAGATGTTCTTTAAAGTAGTATTGGAGCAACCATCACATACATGATGAAAATCTCAACTGCATATTTTCCAGTAGTGGGAACTGCTATTCCGAGCTCTCCCCCAAGTTTTTTTCTTTTCAGGCGGGCAAAACCCTGGACCTTCACTCATCCTCCACAGGGCTTCCAACTGCTGCTTGGGGAATAATCAAATGTTTAAGTGTGTATGACAAAGTGATAATAAAGAGTTTACTATTCTCTATTCATTCAGTCAATTTGTCTCACATGTAACTTTCTCCATGTCACATCAACATAAGCATAAACTTAACTTAAAACAAATCATCAGTCACAAACCGGTAAGGGTTTGTAGTATCTCATTTGCTGGAAAAGTGAGGACAGCTGATAAGAGCAAGTGATAATGAAGTGTGCAAAAGTGTCAAAGAATGAGTTATTACCTCAAGTACAGAAGCACCTTTTTTTGCATTTTTGGATATGAGTAGAGAAGAAGTGACAAATAATTGCAAGGTGCACCATTACAAGCCTGCTACCACTCAGCCACATATTTACACACCAAGATCAAGCATAGGGGGCGACGAAGGACAAGGTGGTCAGGGTCTGTGTCTCATCCCTCCCGTCTCGACCAAAATAGAGTGGTGTGTGTGCATCCTCCCAGTCTCATCCTTGCAATGGATAGTCAAAGTAAAACCAAAAACAGTTGGAGTGTGTGTGTGAGAGAAGCTGTGAAAGAGACGCAAGCGTTTGCTACGTCTGACAACAGGTCGAAAATCGCTGGCTTAAATAAACAGAAAATAGAAAAACCAGCTAGACTCATTCTGTTCAAAAGTTCTGTTCATATATGATACAGTAGCTGCTGCTAATACATGACCATCCCCACCCCTCCACACACACACACAAACACACACACACACAAAGAAAAACAAATCTCATGGCTTTTACATTGGCTGTTTTGGTTTAAAAAACAGGATATTGTAGGGAAACATTGTTGGACATTATTTTACCTCTGGACAACACAGGGATACCGGTTTCTTCTTCTTTTTCTTCTTTGTGCTAAGCTAGGTTAACTAAAAGCCAATACTAGTGTATCATTTAGCTCATACTAATAGTAAGTCTTAACAAGACCGTTGAAAAGTATTTTTCCTGAGCTTTCCAGCATTTTCTTGGAGAAACTCTAGTTGATTGGATTTCTGTGAGCCAACCCTCTTTGAGCTGGTGCTCTGAACTAAATTTACCAGAGAAGGAGGCTTTTGTACCACTCATGCGGCTCCCACCCATGGAGGGGGCATCGGAGGCCATTCCACAGTCGTGCTCCAGGTGCCTGGGTTCTAGATTGAAACACACTGACTTTTACATTAGAGCATAATAAAGGAGAGCTGTACCAGCTCCTGACAGTTTCTTTCATGTGCCCAATTACTGACAGATTCCCAAACTCATATTCACCTTTTACCACCTTTAATTAGTTCTTTATCACTACAGCTTTTCCTGGATGTCTACTTTGGGCCCAATATATTCCTGTTCTCATGCTGGGAGATGACTGCATAAAGCGGAGCGGATATCCCCAAAAGATATATTTACAATCTGTCTCACGGACTGCATTCCCTGGGTTTTTGTCTCTGCGGGTTATTCAAGCTCAGCATTGTCATCACGGGCAGCGGTGCAGTAGATAGTGTGGAGTTGAATGGATTAAAGAAGCACACACCAAGTAAAGGATAGCTGAGCAAAAAAGCAGATTTTAAAGTGTTAAAAATAATATAATTGAAAAAATATATTCAAAAATATATTTGTTGTTATTGTAGCTTAGGTTTCTTTTTCTTTTCTTCAGTTGGCTGTGGATATGTAAGGGTTACAAAATACAAGAAAGATGGTTTATTAGACTCCAACTGGAATTGTTTATGGCACATCACTTACCACTATGGTGCAAATGTTTATTAGTGTGAATCCTGACAGTTGATATGGTTTTAAAGGCAGGGGGAGCAAGAATATGTGATAGGTCTGAAATGGTTTTAATTCTACGATGGCGTCGTCCTGACGGAGCCGAACAGGTTTGGCATTTTCATTATATCGATCACACAGAGTCGTGGAGCCTCATAGGAAAATTTGGTTTCCCTCCTTTTTGTCTGTCAGCTAATTATTGAAAACAAGATTTGCCTCTGATTAAGGGAAGCAGATTGGTGTTTCGCAGACGCATTGACATGCAAAAAGCACCTGAGGTTAGCGGAGGCAGGCGGGTGGATATGGTTGGGGCAAGGTCTCTCCTCCTTAAGCCTATTAAAAGAACAGCTGCGGATTTTACAAGGTTTGCTACAACAAGATGGATTAAATGACACCATATGTCTGGATTTTAGATGCTAGATTGGCAAACAAACAATTGTGTAGCATTATTTCTCTGGCTGACAAAGAGCCACAGAAATAATCTTTTTTGTTTTGTCGATGGTAGCTCATACTAATAGCAAATGGAAAGTACGAATTGAGAATTACTGACACTCTACAATTTTTTCCAATGCTTGTTGTAATTTTAATCTATCTGTATCATTTATCACCTTCCTGGAGAATGGCAATGACAATTAGCTTGTAGCTGTGTAGCTATGTACAGTAAATGAATTAACACATGCAACTTTCCATTCATTATCATGTTGTATATGGAAAATGGACTGTACTTATACGGGGTTTTTCTAGTCTGCTCGACCACTCAAAGTGCTTTTACAACACCAGTCAGCATTCACCCCTTCACACAAACATTCGTACCGTGATGATAGAGGCGCCACATGCTCATCAGGAGCAAAAATGTAACTTCTAACTCAGGTAACAAAATAGAAAATAAAAAAAAGATAAAATTATTTTACAATATTACAATCATAACATTATTTTACCCTAAGACATGTGTGCAGCAATTATTGGCAGATTTCATATGTTGCCACAACAACAGCCCGGAGTCTCCTTCTGTAGTGAGTCCATTTTACATTTCCAGACAGGGGGTTTTGGATATTCATCTAATATCTATTGGTCTTTGATAGAATCCATGGAACCATGTGTTTTAACAAGATGTCCAGGGCCTTTAAAGAAAAACAAACCCACAGTATCAGAAATTCACAACCATACTTGCACAATACCTCTTTCTTTCTTTCTACGCCGGCACCCATTTTGGTCACATATGACCTATGACCTTGTTCCATTGAAAGTCCCAGTGGTGTTTGGCAATATTAGGGCGCTTTACCCTGTGTGTGGAAGACAGCAGAGGCTTTTCTCTAGCCTACCCTCCCAAAGCTTGTGTTGGTGTAGGTGCCATCTGATGGTGGTCGGGGCGACTTTCTGACCCCAAGAATCAACTGACCTCTGCAATTCTCTAGATGTAATCTTGGAGCGTCTTTTGAGAGTGGAACCATCATCCTTACAGTTTTTAGGGTCAGTTTGCAGAAACATCCTCTCCCAGGCGGATTTTTTAACATCTCCATCTCCAGACGTCTTAATTGTTAACTGTTGATACTAATATGTTTAACTGTTGAGAAATTTTCAGATTTGTGCAGCTCCACAACTTTTCTTCACACATCATTGCAGTGTTCTCTTGTCTTCCCCGATTTAAATTAGGCCTGGCGTATTAAACCTTTTATTTACCCCAGTAAAACAGGAAGTCAATGTTCACCATTCGAGAGTCCCTGCCTAAACAGGTCAACCTAAAACTACAAAGAGAACTAGAAATATGCTTCGGTTACCTTTATAAAATATTTGTTTTATGGTTAGAGTGTTATGCTGTTGGTTTTATGTAGTTGTTTTTTAAATGTTGTTACTTTAATAAAAGGTTTGATTGTTATGAATAATTTGAGTTAATGATCATGGATATAGAAAGTAAAGACTTTTTTTGCTTCAAATTTTGCTGATTTTTGTAAAGGATGCCAACATTTCTATAAATGCTAGTTCTGATCAAGGTGTGGTGGAACAAACAGGACATATCAGAGCTGTTTTGGTAGGGAAAGAAAAACCTATGCTCTGTTATTCAAATATATTTATAAAATATTATGTTATGGCTGATCTGTGTGAATGGCACACAAACAAAAAAACAACAAAAAAAATCCTGCACAATGTCAATATGTTTATATATATATATATATATATATATATATATGTTTATATATGCACATTTATATATTTAAATAGTCAGTGAGAAATATTCAAATTACCACAACTTACTGATTGAAAACCTTGGATGGTTGTTTTGATTATCTTAAGTCAGCCTCACTTTCATTCCACAAATGTAAATGTCATCACTCTCCATCAACTCCACTCACCAGAGACAAACGGGTGACCTTTTCCAGCACCTACCTGTAATCAGTTATGGTGAGTGTCAAAATAAAAGAGAGGGGTAAAAGACCGTAAGAGGGAGGAACAATCTCAAGCAATCATTGTTCCCTTTTAAAAGAATTACTGCCGTAAAAAATGAAAAAATAACAATTAATTGACATGAATAGTCAACCACGTCTCAGTCCCATGACCAGAAAGCAATCTTTGTATACATCATGAAGAACATTACCTCTCTGTGGACTTGTCCATGCAGTCTGTTTATGGATGCCCATGGCCATGTGTAATAACATTGCAATGTCCATACAAAGGTTTCCCCCATCTCATATCAGCCCAGGTTCTATATAATAAATCAGTAATGGAGAGATTTGATTCTGGTTTGTCCTGTGGAGCTCCTTTTCCCCTTTGACCCAACGCCATAAACGTCTCACCGTCCCAAGAGGAAGAAAGTAATTGCTCATTTTGTAGATACAGCACCTTACGACCAACTCACTACTTAATTATTAATATGTCTCGATGGGAGGCCCTTCCCGTGAATTGCACAGCAATATTGAAATACGGCAGATATGATTGAACCTCAACTCATTCCCCTTCGGAGAGGTCTTGCAGCAGTGGAATTGCATTAATTTATTATTTCTTACCACAATAAGACTGAGTAGCATACCTGACAAACCTGATTTTTTTTTTCCATGTTGTGGTTTTGCTGTGATGCAGTAAGTGTTAAGTCTGTAGGCAGAGGTAGAACGAAAGATTTCAGAGAGTAGAGCTGTGGAGTAATTGATCCGCGTTTCTGTCTACTCTCGGCTCCACTGCAATATTTCTGGATCACGTACTGTTGCACAAACCCTTGATCAACATGTTGAATCATTACGTGTAATTTTCCAACTGAGGCATAAATCATATCGGGATGGCGGTTCGGCTGTTCCTTGTTGTTCTTTTTGACTCATTGTTATTCATGTGCATCCTTTTTTAAAACAAAGGTGGAAAAACATCGGCTGACTTTGTCAAAATAATTATTTTTATAGGCATGAAAAAAAAAAAGATTCCGCTTAAAGCAAAGCTGCCGAATTTCTAGACCCAACCGTTAAAAGAGAGAAAATCAATAAAAGTGATAATAGATTGTATTGGCAGGCTTTGTCTTTCTGTGCATGCGTGGAGCATCCTGGCTGGCCCGGCACCTGCAATCTTTGATGGCTGTGTGGGAATATGAATAATGTATTTTTCATTAACATGCAGTCTCATCCTACAGTATGTTAGGAGCATTAGGAAACGGTGGGATGCTTAAAAACAGGGTTTATATGTTATATAATCCCAGAAGGACTGTGTGAAAATGCAGTACATCTGTTGTTTGTATTATGCTATTTTCTTCCTCTGGCACTAATTCAATCGGCGTGAAGGCGTGAATGATTTCAAATGTAAGTAAATATACTCATGCAGTGACTTTCGGCCAGCTAACAAGTGAGGCATTGCTAGGCAGGGAGTGTTGGTGGGATGGGAGAAAGTCCTCACAGTGTTTATCAAAGTGGTCTAATCAGGTCAGTTACTCATCTCTGACATCACCTAATCTCATACTTGTACATCCCCACCGGAGACGGATGACACTTTATGAGCCATCCCTCACTGATAATATTTACCCGGGTGCATTGTTAAATGCATTATGTCATCCGTTAATATTATATCACATGTGGATCCATTATAAGCCTAGTGTGTACCCAAATGCCGTGGGTGATTGAATTCAAAGACAAAGTCTAAATTGCAGAGTCTGTGTGTGCGGATGAATACGACGGGACAGATAAGAAAGCTGAGACTAAACCAGATGTTACATTCCTGGGTGTGTCTTTGGCGTCTCGGCTTGGTTTTCTTCCGGTTGCTGAGCTAAGCTGTTTTAGCAAAGCATCGTGGGAACTGTCATCTGCACTGAGCTGCAGATGAAATTAGTTTGTCATCTCGCAGATGGGGGGCAAAACCGATCCAGAATTTGCCAAAAACTTTTGTTCATGATGAACAAAAACAACTTGACTAATCATCTGCAGTAAATGCCTCATTTTCTTGCAAAATTAAGACAGTGTTTTCCCTCTCACATTTTTTGTGCAGCATTTGCAGAATCTTTCGAAACTGAATTATGTAGCAATTTGCTGTGTCTTTGATGTGATAAATTTGAAGCCCTACTGAAAAGTACACAGACTAGAGGGTCTGTGAGCAACCTTCGACGCTGTTGTGCAATACAAGTGTGCTCCCCCCACACTTCCGTCCTGAAAACAGAGAGATGAGACTGTGGCTGCTGGGCTTTTCTGCATAAAAGTGCTTGGTTCAGAGTCCGGGGGCTTCCTGATGGGGGCCGATTATACCGCTGTGGATTCAAAAATGATGACTATTCAGGAGCAGGGAAGGATGCTGACTGGTTATAACCTCAGGAAAAGGACAGTCAAATGAAGTCTGGGAAAGTGTGTGCGTGTGTGTGTGTGCGTGTGTGTGTGTGTGTGTTGCACCAGGGCTGACTACGGGGGTGTCATATTTATTATAATGAGAATTTGCTTTTTGACCTTTCAAAAGACATACTGTATAATTGGTATTTTGGGCCATTGGGTGTAAAACACTTCTCAGGGAGAGGATATTCAGAAACTCTGTCTCGAGTGTTTACATATAGACAACCCCCATGTTTGCGTCACCATTTTCCCTTCATTGAATCGTGAGCCTCCAATGATGTGAAACTCCAGTTTCACTCTATTGTGACCCAGAAATAGAGAGGTGTGTTCACAAAGTCCAGAACCAACTCTCACAAACTTAGGTAAAGTTACAGTCGGACTCACATAATGTAATATATTAGTATTGGACCTATAAGGGTAGGATGTACATCGCCGTAGGTTACAAAGGTAGAAGAAAGAATATTATAAGTTATTATCATGTATATGTAAAAGATGGTGCTGTTGTTTGTGTATGTTGTTTGATTTATGGCTGAAACTATTGTGTTGGAGAGAGAATATGGTCTATGTAAGAGAGCATTGTTGTGTGAGAGAGAGAGTATGTTGTTCCTGCATAAAATTTCCATTTTCCATGTGCAATTCAACAAACGCATCATTGTTTAAATTACTGTCTCTCCGTAAGCAGCTATTGTTAATTGCAACATGGATAATATGTTGAAGAAGAAAATGGAATTCAGCTTTGAAGAAAGAACAATTCCTGTGCGTTTCATTCATCCACCGAGAAAACAGGACGTGTATGTTGGCTAAATCATCATTATTATTCTGTGTTGAGGAAACATTCACCTTCCTTGAACCAATAACATATCCATTCAAAGAGTAGAAATATTAGCATGAGCTATGATGCTAAAAAAAACCTACCTTTGTACATGTTTACCAGGTTGGAAATGAATTTAATCAATTTAATACATTAGATGATGTTACAATGCTGAAATGACGAATTTAAGTTACAGTTGTGCTAATTCCTCACTCAGATGTAACTTCCTGTTTTTTACTTGAGAAGAGTACAATGGCGATGGATGGAGGAGTGTTTGTTGTTGTTTTTTTTCTCTCTCTGTTTCACTCAGTCTGAAAAAATGCACAAGATTTTGTGTTGTTTGTGGATCAATAGTGTTGCTCCATTGGTGAGTTCCTTGGTATGGGTGTCACAGCTTTGCAGTTATTTGGAATTGAATTAGGGGGGTTGGGAGGGAGGCAGAGATGATGAAGAGTATCAATCATTCTGTCTCTTGTGTGAAGTTATTTGTTGGTCGACAGATTCGGCAATAATGAAAGTTCACTTGTTCACCACTGAGGGGTTTGTGGGTAAATTTACTTTACGAATGACACCAGACCTGGAACAAAGGGAGCGACCTTTAGCAGAGGAAACAATGTCAATACAGTCTGAGTGACTCCTTAGTGTTTGTCCCCCACTATGGTTTTATGACACAAGGGTTTCACAATGCCACATTGCTCAGATTATTGCTACGTCTGCTCGGTTTTATCACCTCCATTAACAGAGTCATAGCCACTATTTCAAGTTTTCCTTCATATCTAACTGTTGTCAAACACTATATGTCTGAAAAAGATGGATGACCATATAAGTCACTGCATGGCCATTCCAGTTTTTTCATGAGTTATCCCAACACACACACTTCTCTTTCCCTCCTTGTGCAAATCCTCTTTTACCCCTACTCCCCTGTATCCTGCAGGAGAGGGATCACCCCCATCCCTCCAGAAAAGATTTGATAACATTATCGTGGAGCTGCCCTCTCTGCTGCCTCAGTAGTAGAGCGCATGGTTACAACGGATGCCGCTATAAGTGAGATTGATTAAATCCAGCTGGTCTGAATTCCTGCGTTTGAGCATGTGAGAGTCATTTACGCAGGGATTGGCTTATAACCTGTCAATCAGATGAATGACTGCACAAGGTGGTGGAGCAGAGGGTTGGACTGAGAATATGGGGGAGAATGATTGAGGGGGTTGAAGTTGCATTGCAGAACCACCCAAGGTCTGTTGTGAGTGCAGGTTTCTCCTGATTTTTTTGGGGGGGGGATTTATTAGGCCACTGCACATTTTCAGGGAGATGCAGAGACATGACACTACAGACACTACCACCGTAAAGTCATTGAGATAATGCCGATTCATTGTCACTCATATGGATTTCATACAATTTTGAAAAGTAAGAAATGATATCTAGACCAAAAAACAAAGATCCTCAAAATTCAAGATTAGCGATATTGTTCCACAAGGGGGAGAGTTTTTATGGGCTTATCGCCCCAATGGCAGCCATAACACACACCATCTGATACAAAAGATAAACAAAGCATAAATACCTACAAATGTTTATAAAAGCACTGAAATTGACATTCCCTCCAATATCACACATTTCGCCCCAACCAGTCAGAAAACGTTTCATCTGCCACTGTCAAGAAGCTTTATTGAAACAGGGTTGATATCATTTTTAAATCTATTTCATTTTCTACAAGGGACCCTGAACCTCCTACCAAAAGCTATAATGGGTGCAGAACACGGGCCGTTTTTATAACTCTCCTGCTGGCCTGTCTCGAAGTTGCCTGTTCATAAATAGACTTTGTTTGACCTCTATAATCGACCGAGTAAACAACATCATTATGATGACATCACCAAAGTGCGGCCCTTCCACAACAATAGTTAACGAGGATTTGTTCCCTACAGCGAGGGTATATCCCCGAAAAGCCCCTACCCCTTGCGTTTTCCAGGTAATTCCACTGTTTGAACTTTTCAAATTAAACGTGAAATTACGTCCAAAAACAGTGATTTGCATAAAAAAGCCCCCCCTAGTGAGAGAAATATGGACTTTTAGATTGAAATACCAAATAACAAAGATAAATTCCTTTCAGTTGATTCATATGCACCAAATCTGAACTAAATTGGACCAACGGTTAGGAAGTTATGGTTAAAAGGCAGATTTTTTTGTAAAGAAAAGCCCCACCTTGTGAATAAAAGATGAACCTTTCGAGTAAAATACAACATTTGAATTTTATGCACCAAATTTGGACTAAATCAGACCAATGGTTGAGAATTTATGGCCTAAAAACTTGTGGAGATAAAGCAACAATAGTGTTGGAAATAATATTACAAAACTGTTGGAAATGATAATACAATACAACTAATCATTCCCCAAATCAACCAGTTCTTCTTCGCACTCAGGTCTATGAGGGTATAAAATATGAAAATGACCCATGAAAAGTTTTCGAGTTATCACGTTAACACGAAGGATCTGTGGTAGCAGACGCAATGACGATTACATAATATCCCAGACCTTTGGAAGATATAATCATATGCGTTGGTGGAGGTGGGCACACTCTGAGAGCTTTATAGTTAAGGATGCCATCATCACCTAACTTGGGTGATGAGCATGGTAATCAGACACTTCATGTTAACATTAAACATCCCTTCCTTCGTCCATTATCTGGGACTCGAGAAAAAGTTTAATTATATGTTGCTGAATACATAATGCGGGCAGTACAATACAAATTCCCTGTGTATCCAGTGTTTGGCACAATTGTCCTGCCTTTTTTTCTGCAGTTAGTGTTGCTATGCCAGAAACTCATGAATGTCACAGAAGCAGGATCAGCGTGGGATATCGAGAATTGTATAATTATTGAGGCTGTTAAAATTAAAATCTTCAGAGATCGATTAGAGCCCAAATGGTCACAAATAAGATAAAAACTAAAATGTGTGTGTGTGTGTGTGTTTGTGTGTGTGTGTGTGTGTGTGTGTGTGTGTGTGTGTGTCTGTCGGTGGATAACTTGATAAGTTAAGGAAAAATTGGTCTGTGGAGTTTTCAGATTTTATTTTCATCCAGCTCTACATTGATCCATAAATGCATGCAGGTGAAAAATGATTTGGGTTAATATTTGAGTTTTGGATATATTCCTGGATAGAAGTAAACTGCGTAGGTCATCCCTCCATACACATATAGCCTTAAAATCTCAGTATTGTTACAAACTTTGTTCTGATGAAGCCTTCAGACTTTTTAAAAGGTCTAAAGGTTTCAGTCGGGACTTTTTTCAGAATCACTAGTGTGTCTGAAGGTCTCATTTTTACGTCTCTAGGGGGGTGCTATAGAATGATGAACCACAACGGAGCAAAATATGACATCAAATTTACAGGTTTTCATTCTTTCCCAGCATTCTAAGAGCCTCAATCATGTGTTAAGGAAATCAAAATAAACTGAAAATTGAAATCTAAAAATAATTTGGTGGGCGGACTCTCATAAGAAAAATTTAAATATGCCTTAACATCATTAACATCAAAAGTAACACTACTCTCGATCTATCCTGGAAAGGTGACAAATGCGTTACCAAGATCGGAGAACAATAATAGTCCAATGTTTACCAACATAACAGGCCGGAACTACAGTAGAACACTCACCTCCGCTTGTGAAAGAAAGCATGGAGAACATCACAACATTCTGAATGCAGTCGACTACAGTGGAAGAAATAATTGACTGAGCTGAAATGGAACCGATGCAGGAAAAAGCTTTTATGTGAAAATTGTGTCTAAAAACGGCCAGTTTAAATTTTGCAGAATCAGTGAATAATTTGAAGTTGGAAGCCGTGGGTTGCAAAAGGTTCTCCAATATCTTCCAGTTATCATTCTTTACATTTCCATTAAATCATATTGTATTTCTCTTATATTTATTGTACCTCTTGAATGAATTTACACTTGGTAATAGCATCTCTAGTCATTTTTTCTCCGTTGGTGGCAGAATCCGACTTCACCTAGCAAAAAAAAGTTATCTTTTGGACAAACTACCATTTGTACTTATAAATATTAACATACACCAATTAGCCATATAATTAAATCTACCTGCTCCCTCTACACCAGACCCCTTTTACTATGTGCTCCATCATACAATTATGTTCAATGTTAAAAAGCTGAGTTATGTTTTATTTACTGACACATAACTAACATAGAAACCTATGCTGTTGTCACAGGTGTATGTTCCCAAAAAGTCCCCAATCCCCTGCGTTGTATTTACAAGCAATTCCCTTGATTGACTCCTCAAATTAAATTATTTATCCACAGTATTTTTTTTTTTTTTAATCTCCTCATTGTTAGTGAAATATTAACTATTAGAGAAAAATATAATATACACAAGTAAGATTTCTTTGAGTTGATTTATATGTACCAGATTTGGATTAAATCAGACCAAAGGTTAAGAAATAATGTCCCAAAAAAAATGTTTTCTTGTAAAAAGAAAAAAAATCAACCCCTAGAGAGTAAACGTTAAGTTTTAGAGTAAAGTCTGATATAAGCAAGTTAGATCTCCTCCAGTCTATTCATATACATTGAATTTGTACTAAATCAAGGGCTGAATATCTGTGGTTGTGTTGGGGTGTCTGACACTTTAATGTCCTCATCAAAACAAACTATGGAAAAATTATCTTTATTTCATAACATTATTAAATATCTTTGACACTCTTAATTTACCATAAAATGACAAAAATAGCGATTTTGACGAAAAATCCATCTGTAGCCAACCGGCCGGAACCTATCATGTTTGTTTGACAAGTCCAAAATTAAC
Source organism: Lophius piscatorius (assembly GCA_009660295.1). Lineage (NCBI taxonomy): Eukaryota > Metazoa > Chordata > Actinopteri > Lophiiformes > Lophiidae > Lophius > Lophius piscatorius. The sequence goes on from VRLP01004559.1 coordinate 42,000, forward strand.
TAGTGAAGTAACATTAATCAAGTTGCACGGGAATTTTTTGCACTACTCATCACCGTTGGATACGCGACACTCAAGCTTTGTTTCTACGTGTGCAGTGAAAGTTGAATAAAATCTAAAACAGATCATGTGAGATAACATAACTGTGGCCGATGAAGTGCTTTGATTTATTCTGACTGATAATTCAAGTCATCTTTGAATAGTATTTTACTAAACTCAGCTCCGCAAAAGGGACACGGTTGAAAGAACTGTGAACACAACAAATGTGGGACAACAAGTTCATTATTCCAGAGAGAGAAACATCAGAAACAACCAATTCTCTACATAAGAGCACTGACACTACGGGTCCTCTGAACTGAGCGTTTTTACAGACTGCTAGAATGCAGTGTGTACACCTTGAGTGATGACTCGATGGTAGAACCTTCCTGATAAATTGCTTTATTTGAATATCAAGAGAATATTGGAACACGGCCATCAGAAAACGGACTGTTTGATTTTCTATCCTCCTTTGTTTCGCAGAAGTTCTCCGCCATTCCATGTCTAGCTCTCAAATCAGAATATTTTGAGTGACGCATTAACATCTCTCTGTTGCTGTATGGATTTGGAACTCATGTAAATCACCGTGAATGCTACACTTCAAATGCGAAGGACTTCAAACAATACCCAAATTTTCACAAAGCGCACGGCTGTACCACACATGATTGGAGGTGAAAATATCTTATTCTGTATTTAAAAGACCAAACATTTTCTGTTATAAGTTGCAGCAGATATGATATCCTAATTTGTGCGAGCTGATCAGGTACGCGGTGGTGAAAATCTTATTGTAGGGCTGCTGCGGCTTTACTGTGAATAACTAGAGAATGAGCTGATAAATGAGGTGTCTGCATGTCCCGGCCAAGTGTTATACTGGTACTGCGATGTACAGCCGACCGTGTAGGCGGAGAAGGCAGGTGACAAGAAAAGGGGGGGGGGGGGGGGGGGGGGGGGGGGGGGGAGGAAGGGGTTTGGGAGTGGGAAAAAAGGAAGCAGCACATACACAGACACATACAGAGAATGGAAAAAAAAAGTTGGGGTGGGGGTGGAAGCCAAGGCTGCCTGGTCTGTCCAGAATATGATATGGCTCATTTTTAGCCTACCCCCAAAATACAGTGATGATGTCATGTGGTCCGCGACGATTCCGTACTCAAGCAGAGGGGAGTTAATTCAATCCGTGTGCATAAAGTACAGATTTTATCAACTAAACAGTAAAAAGCAGTTGGAAAAATTGTTTGGTCAGATTAAAAAAAAACACTTGATGCACTCGAATGGCATTTGTGAATACATTTGAAAAGTAGCGTCTTCCTTTTAAAAAAAAATAAATGCTGGGTTTTTTAAATAATATTTTGACATTTTGATCCATTGCCATCTAATGTCTCAACAATTCAGTTTCACTTAGGATGAAGACTTTCTTATTACACTCTATATCTTCGATTTTATGCTGTATATTTCGCTTGTCTGTTGTTTATTTTCTCTTGCTTTTGCGAATAGTCTCCTGTTTCTGACTTAAATTCCTCGAGTTTGAGGCTCACCGTTCTTTCTATGGTTCTCCGCCCCTGAGATTGTCCTTGTCTGATTGTGAAGACCTACGTCTCGTTATGCTCGGCCTCCCAGTGTATTCAATCCGTGCTCCCCTGTCCATGTGCCAGTTTGTGTTGTGTCTTACGGACACACAATCCTCCGAGTGTTACTCCCGGTTTTTTGGTATTGACCTTAGCTATTTGCCTGACATTTCTTAGATTTGTTCAACCAGCCTATAAAACCTTCACTCTTGAATCGTGCATTTTGGTTTCAAACTGTGGTTTTCCGGTGTAATGTAATGTTATCAGAATTCATGTAAAGAGGATGTGCTATGCCCTGCAGATGGTTGAGAAATTATGGTAGGAGAACTTTTGGAGATAAAGCTCGCACTACTGCCGGAGCTGTACAACCAGCATTTCCAACAAATCAATCAAGTTCTTCCTCGAAAGCTATGAGGGTATAAGCTATGAAATAGTTTTTGGGTTATTGCGTTAACACAAAGGATCTGCATCCGTTGCTGGACAAGATAGAAAAGCGAGATAAAATATAATTGAATGAAGTATACTAAAAAAAGACTAAAATAAAAAGGTGTGCAAATGTAAATGTATGAAGAGGAGTTTCACCAGAATGTATTTATGTATATGTGGGTGTAATCATCAGTGTATGAATGTTTGTGTGAATGGGTGAATGATGGCTCACAATGTGAAGCGCTTTGAGTGGTCATTTAGACCAGAAAAGCGAAATGTAATTATAGTCCATTTACCAAATATGAATAATGTTGCAGCAAAATGCAAAATGCCTCCTCATTACCATCCTGTCCAAAGATACATTATAGTGTTAACCACTTCAATGTCCTCACCCTGATGGTAACAGGAACTGAGGGGGGCCTCCTCCTTTGGAAGTCAACCACCAGTTCCCTGGTCTTTTTGGCATTAAGGTTGAGTAGGTCAGCGTGGCACCGGTCCACAATGGACCTCACCAGACTCCTGTACTCCTCCCTCCCCCAACCTAATAAACCGTATGATGTATGTCATCTGAGAAGTTCTGAAGGTGACAGGTTTCGGACACATATCTGAAATCAGAGGTATGGAAGGTTCTTATCTTATCTTATCTTATCTTTAAATATCTCTAACAGGCTCTCTCTCTGGCAAGCTGTCAATCATTACTTTTGTCTTAAAGACGCAAACATTCTTTTGTTTTCAGCTCATTTTCTTTCATTATTGTTTAAAATGTATAACATTTTCTGGGAAAAAAAGAATTGAAAGCTAACTTTAACGTGTAACAAAAAAAAGTGTTTTGCACCTCATTAAAATATCCCCTTTGGCATAAACATTTTAAAAAATCAACATCCCATGCCAGATTTGAAGTTTATTTATGTCACAAAATGGGCAAGGATTTACAGACTGTGTAGGGCTGGAAGCTGGTGAAGAATTAAGGGCTTTCATAAAAATATACTACTATAAGCTTTTCAAACTGTAAATTTTTACCCCAGTGTTTTATTCCCTTTTCCTCATTTATTCTCAGGCTGACAGCTACTAATCAGTCAGCCATGGATCTCCAGGGTTAACTCTGGAGAATAGCTATGCCTTACACGCTGCTCATCCTGCTCATTAAGAAGTGTTTTGTAGCTTATTGATGAAAACCCCGATGCTAAAAGGTTCATCGGTGCGTTCACTCCTATGGATCAGTGGGCTTGAAGACGGCTCTACTACCATACACCATTATATTAAGAACAAAATGCATCACTTTACTTTACACAAAGAAATATGTGTGCATAAGTCCAGGGACTATTTCAGAGGCCACTTATGTCTTGATGCATTTTCTTTTCATCTTTCCACACAGAGCTTGCTTCCTGGGTGTGCACCAGATTAAGTGCCAGATATTAGAGTTAGCAAAGGAGAGGGAAAAAATAGAAAGAGGCAGTGAGATTTAGATGAAAAGAAGAAAAGCTCAAGAGAGGAGAGGAAATGGATGGATGTTACATGCTAATCAGGACGTGTCAAAGGATGGAAGAGGAAACGATTACACAAAACCAGACTTTGGAATAATTTGGATGGGGAGATGTATGGAAAAGTATGACGTGAGTTGAAAGAGGCAGAGTACCGAGTCAACACTGCCTCAACACCAGTACAAGATTCAGAAACACCAATAATCAAATACAGTAATTGAGTGCAGTGTTCGCAAGTCAGCGCTCCTCCAGTGTTTCTTTGTGTTTGAAGAGACCCACTGACCTCCTACCTTTCCCTCCTCCCCCATGCATGTGGTTATGTGTGTGTGTGTTTGTGTGTGTGTTTGTGTGCAGTGGGAGGGCTAAGCACTCTCACTAAAGCTTGGGTCCAGTGTTTCTCAAAGAATCATAAGTAGATGAAATATCAGCGCTTGATATGCAGATGAGGTGTAGTGAGCAAGTGGCATAAGCTATCAGACCACTGTCATATTAAACTCTGGATGAATATCGTCGTCGAAACAATCGTGTGATGTTTTGGATGCCTTGCCAAGATTTAGATGACAAGATTTAAAACACCCTCATGTCTGCCTATAGAATGTGAAGATACAGCCAACGGTGGACAAGGGTAAGCTGAGCATAGAGAATGGAAGTTAAGGACAAGAGCTCCTGGCCCACCACTCACACCCAAACTTTCAACAAACAGATCCAGACACAACCAGATATGAAACATTGTCACTTGTTGCTTTACAGGATGTTACTACATGATTCAAGTGGTGCACATAAACCAAGTGAGACCACAAATATTACAGTACTGTAATAAGGTTATTGATTTTATAAAGCTGAAGTTCATGCAGGAAGACTATCCTATTGAACACAGTTATTCCTCATGCCACTCTGTCAAACACATCTTCCACGCGTACTCAGTCTAAATGACCCACATCATGGTCTTGGGTGTCACATAATGGCACACCTTCCTCATTAGCCTATCATATTGCTGCAATCTTTTTAAATATGACTCCAACCTTCTAGTTCTTTCATGCTGCTGGTTGATACGCCCTCTACCACACATCTTTAGTCTTCGCACAGTTCAGTCTCAGCAGAGTCATCAGCCACCACCAGTGTCAAGTCTCCAATGGGGGCTACCCTTCAACCAGAATCGAGTCTGAGCGACAAATAATTTGTTATAGACTAATTATCACACATATATGTTTTTGTTTTTTGTTGAAGTGTCAGCTTCAACAAATATGATACACTTTCCTTTATAAACGGAAATTATTAAATCTTTGAGTATTTATAAATATTCTGGTGACTTAAAAATTGTCACATCTTAATTTAGCTTTAATGTTGCTTGTGCTAATCCAGTCCTTTAATTTCTTTGTACTCCATTGTGAATCCATGTTTGTGTGCATCACTGCTATAATTCTTACAAAACACATGGGGTACCATCATTGTGGAGCAGTGGAAAATGTAAGCTTTGACATTGTTATTACTTTAGCCGTGGAATGTGGCTAAAACAAAAAGTAAGAGTAAACCGACCAAAGACACAGGGATTCTACTAGAGAACAGATTTGCTCCACTTGTACAAGACCCTGACTCCCCGAAAGAAAGGTCCTCTTCGAGCACCGGAGAAAGGTATGACGCTAAATACTAAAACGCTGCAGAAAGAGCTAACCACTGGGCCTCAAACGCTGATAGTGGGTGACGGAGCTGTGAATAAGACAAAACACTTTTTCAGCAAAAATACCAAAGTACTTTGTTTTACCAATAATATGGTGTCCGATATCTCAGAGAAAATTCTGGAAATCACTGCTGAGCATCCGACGGTGAAATCTCTCGTCATTCACACAGGAGCACTTGATGTTGTCAAGCAACAATCAGAAGTATTGAAACGGGATTTTAAAGATCTGCTGAACAAAGTTCGATGTC
>VRLP01004560.1:0-47424 GCA_009660295.1 Lophius piscatorius
CTGACACATTTAAAAAAGGACTTAAAACTTTCCTTTTTAGCAGAATCTATAACCTTAATTAACATTGTTGGTTTTTGGTAAGGCTTTTATATAGTTATTATTTAAATTTTTATTGATGCTTTTATCTGCTTTTACTTTGTAGCACTTTGAGATTTGATCCAAATGTAAAGTGCATTATAAATTAAATGTATTATTATTATTATTAGTCTGCTCCCTTATGAAAGCATCTTGAAGAAGTTATTTAATTTTCAGTTCAAAGATTATGACCAAAACTGTCCACTTATTCTATCTTATCCTTCTAATGAATCTTACCTTGCATGGCCGTGTTAGTGTGTTAGCGATTGATTGTTATAATTGTACACCTTATTTAACCTTCTCTTCTTTTTGTTGGTTGTCATTATTTGATTTTATACCCTTGATTTTTTTTTTTTACTTATATTCCCAAAAGTATATAATCACATCTCAAATTTCAGGAGCTTCTTAACTGACACACATAACAAGAATCTCCACAAATGATCGTCTCTGGAATCTTAAACATGCACACACTACAAGATTCAAAAATATCACACACTAAAGGATTTCTTTAAGATTCTCAGACCCCAGGGAGCAATGAATGCACCGCTTCACAAGATCTCTCGAGAAGCAGCTGTGTAACAAATAAAATGCCTGATGAGGTTGCCATGGCGATTGGCCTACTTTGCTGTGAGAAACACAAATGGGAAACAAAAACAGAGGAGACAATTGTGGGTGAGGAAAAGATTGGGATGACCTGATCTTTCAACGAGAACAAGAGGTGATATTTTATTAGTTGGCTCGCCAGCATTAAACTAAAGGTCCTTGGCAGCTCCGCCCACAGCAGAGTAACCGTTCACATGAATCAGAGCTGCTATTGGATCTTATCTAGTAACCGGCATGCATGGATGTAGAATTTCCCGTCTTCTGTCCTAGGTGGACCAACACCGGATAAGTCCTGTTCTTCAGAAACTCCCCTGAGTTCCTCTTTAACGCCACACTCTCCAGCTCACGGAAATATCCTCCTCCTCAACACCTCTGAAGAGACTTGAAATATTCTATCACCACTTATTCTCCACCAAAACACTGTCATCACTGAAGGACACTACTCCTCCTCCCAAAACACACACACACACACACACACACACACACACACACACACACACACAGAAAACACATACCAAGAACGACTATGGAGACCATTTGGACTCTTTATTTCATTTGATGAATTTATGGACTAGAATTGTGATTTATGTTTTGGATTATTCTTATTTAAAGGTCTGATTTTATTTTGAATATAACAGTTTGGTAACAAAAGAGCAAAGTTTTTTTCCTTTAGGTCATACATATTTTTAAGTGTGACTTTATCCAGCTTATAATTAAAAATTCACCCCTGATGTATGGATGATTTAAGTGACAGGTTTGTAATTGAACTTTATCCTTTATCCCCCTGTTTGGCGCCAAACAATTTGAATTCAAGGGTACAGCTACGCTGCACGCAGTGTTCTACAGTATATCTCTCTTATTAAAGTGATGCCAAACAGGAAGTGTTGATCATCAGGTAATTCATGTTAAAAACTGTCGGTGTGGCCCTCCAATTGTCCATGGGTGGATTGGAAATTTTAATAATTAATCCATTAAGGCCTCACACAACCAGATAAGATGGCCCCAACATCCAAAGTTCCAAACAACGATTCTCTTCTAATTGTCAGTAGGTCTTAAATTACCCCAATGTCCTTTAGTATGAGCCAGGCACAATAGTATACTGAATAGAAAGTTATGAATCAGCTCATTATCAAATGACAGATGTTTACTTTAACATTTTTGAGAGTCGAAGTATGTCTCAAGACCTTTATATATAATAGTCATAATTATAATCCTTCTTCTCTCTTTGTCAGGTTCTGTGCTTATAGAGAGTTTGTTTTGTATTTTCCTTGAAAGTATCCAGTCTGCGTCGCCGTGTTTAATTCTCCTCTCCTTCTTCTGCGTTTAAACTCAGTCAATGAAGAATGTATGATTTCAGAGACAAATCCGAAATTTACCTATAATTAACACATTTTTCCGAAAAATACCAGTTTTCGTGAAACGTAAGGGAATACTTATTCGCTCAAACATTGCACTAGTTAAAGCCGGCATACCACTTTTATCATGGAACGCTATTGTTACACAATCATGTGTGTATGTATTTAATCTATACGTGTAATTGCATTATGTGATAGAAAAAGGTTTTGGGAATACATAATTGTGTTTAGTAAAGCCAACCAAACTGTGAATGAAACTTATGACAGTATGATATAGCACCTCATTATTTAAGATTTTTTTGTGACACTTGCTTAAAGTGTTTAACAATAATTAGTTGATCATTTTCCCTTTTTCCCTACTTTTGTATGACCAGCTAACGTAACCAGCGGTGCTGGTTCAGTAAATGTGATGTTTTATATCTTAGAATGTGTTAGTGCTTTTATGAAAAGGTGTGAGCCTTCCTGTTTGAACACATGACGAGCGTAACAGCGAGTATTAAAATTCAGCAAATGTGGAATCTATGGGCGGAAATAGTTCCGCGGGAGACTGGAATCTAGGTCCTTAAAATAAGGTTGAATGAAGTTAAAATGAGCCAAAATTGTGGAAAACTAGTTCAAACCTGAATGAGCCTAACCGGACATGATCATGGACAAGTTGTGCATATAACAGGTCACAGCTTCAAAGCTAACCAATCCCGGGATCTTTGTGTTCAATGGAATGTGATGCGCCTGTTTGATCCATCCATAACGTCCTGCTTGTATCCCTGAGGGGTTATTTGGGAGGTAATTGATATGAATAATGAGTTATTCCCGGTGAGCTGTGTTTGGCTTTGTAGTTGCAACCAGGCTATCCAGGCATTGCACTCTGAATAATGAATGATATATCAAGAGGTCAAATCAAGATATTCAGCACACTGAAACAAAGAGGCCCCATGGCTTCATATGGACATTATGCTTGACTTAATTCATAGAAATGCACCCAGGTGTTCTGTGAGTGCTTGATGTCAAACCTTAGATCCTATCTGAGATACACATCGAGAGATGAATCAAGAAATCTTCATTAAAAACTGACAAGGGAGGGGCTGCAAGCGGGACGCCGAATACGGATTGGGGTTAATATTGGAATAATATAGACAGTCAGTGTTCCCGGCGACCAACAGTAAAAACCCTGTTGGTGTAGAATTTGAACAAGTAAGCATCAGGTGTCACTACAAAATGACTAGTCAACTGATGTTTCCTAAAACGCTTAATGCCTCCCACACCGCTGGCAGGAGAGCTTGATCTCACCACATGGTCTGCTCAGCGGGGTTCAATATGGAGGAGAGCCAAGCTTTCTTCTGAGACTGTGAGGTAAAGGATTATCGTATTAAAGATATTATGCAGGGCATATACTGGGAGTGACGAGTGAGAGGCACTGTTGTTTGTTGGCTCTGCTCCACAATGCTAACCATTAGGTTAGAGGTTCTCGAGTCTGGAAGTAAAGTTCTCCATTTAATACTTTGGGACAGCTATGAACACTGGGCTTCCTTAGTGACGCTCTTGAGTGAAAGAAGGAATTTCCAGCATATACCTTACATTATACGCAGACACAACATGTATCCTTGGGGTGCTTGGAGTGTTTTGAGGTCTGAAACTTCAGTAACTCTCAGCCAGGCAACCCAGTCTAGGCGGACCGTATTCGACTTGTGTCTGAGTAGAATTCCTCCAATGTTCCTTCCACCTCAACTGCAGCCATCTTGAAACTCTCTCTGCTGCCTCTGAGCTGCGTTTGATGGCCTGCCTCTTCTGGACACCTGTGTTGCCCAGGATGTGGCATGCTTTGTAGGGGGACCAGCCCTCAAACCCTCTGCAGCCAACTTCAATGGCCATGCACCATGTCCTCAACCCCTCTATGGCAGCAAACGACAGTGTCAGCACATCTGGCTTTCTTCCTCTCGGTGGCCTCCTCCATGCAGAGTACTTGACAAAAAAAAAATATCTGGGAGCTGTTGGCTTAAAAACCAAACTGCTCAAAAAATTAAGGGAACACTTAAATCAAAGTCTGGATCTCCATGAAAGAAACATTCAAGTTGAAAATCTTTATTGATATATATTGTGTTATTAATTAATAACAAAATTATGCAAGAACGATCAATGGAAATCAAAATCATCAAACCATCAAGGGCTGGATCTAAATTACACCAAAAATCAAAGCGAAAAACTGATATCAGAGATGGATCCAACTCCAGTGAATTTATCACAACAACTCATAATGTAACCGGGGAGTTTGTTTGACCCCCACATGCCAAAGGAACTTTGACTTGGCATGCTCCTATTGAGATGGAGGATGGTGTCCGGGGGGATCGCCTCCCTGACAAGGATCAGTATTCCTGGACAGTCTGTGGTCAGTGCTGGTGCTTCTGATGCAGCGATACATAACGTCTCAGAGGTCCTCAGGGAGATTCAGGTTCGGGGAACATGATGACCAGACAATGGGATCAATACCTTCATCCTCTAGGAACTGCCCACACACTCGGACCACATGAGGCCGGGCATTGTCCTGGACCAGGAGAAACCCAGGGTCCACTGGACCAGTTTAAGGTCTGATAGTGGGTCTGAGTAGTAACCTAACGGCAGTCAGGGTACGGTTGGCTAGCCAACGATCTGTCTCCCCAATCCATTACTGACCCTTTACCAAACCGGTCCTGCTGGATGATGATGCAGCAGCATTACGTTCCCAACAGTGTCTCCAGACTCTGTCACGCCTGTCACACGACCTCAGGCTGGCTGCTGGGTTGTTGTCCTTCTACAGACCTGTCCAGCTGTCCTCCTGTAATGGCCCGTCTCCTGGCATGTCCTCCATGCTCTTCAGACTGTGCTGGGAGACACAGAGCACTTGCAACTGCATGCAGGGGTAAGTCATCTCAACAGAACACAAAACTAGAGAATGGTCAGTCAGGAAAGATAAGTAGAGAGAAATGGATTTTGGTGCTGATTGTGTGCTTCCTAAATGGACAGATTGATATCCCTGAAGTTGAACTGACTTAGTGTCATACTGCAATGATTAAAGGTTTCCTTAAATTTTTTCGATCTGTGTAGAAAGGTATGGATATATCATATATATGAAGCTACAGCTGCAAAATGAACATGAATGAAGTTTTACATCTCAATCGGGTTTGTTGGCTTATGGGGACTGAAGTTAAGGCTACGACTAATCATAGTTTATCCACCTTATGTTGATGTTATAGTTGCTAAAATAATAACCAGTAATATTCTTTTTTTCTGATTATTAATTTTTCATTATAAGAATCCACGTTAGGGGGGTGCAGTGGGTAGCACAGTTACCACTGAACAAGAAGGTTCAGGGTTCAAGTCCAACTCTGCCACCTCTGCAGCCTTTTTCTGTGGAGTTTGCATGATCTCCCCATGTTTGGATGGGTTCCCTGCGAGTACTCCGCCTTCCTGCCTCAATCCAAAAACATGGATCATGGATTAATTATATAGAATAAGTGAAGTTGTCCATAGGTGTGAATGGTTGTCCGTCTCTGTGTGAGCCCTGTAATGAACTGGTAAATTGTCCTGGAGTACCCTGCCTCCAGCCCAATGTCAGAGGGGACTGGCTCCAGCCCCCCTAGCAACAGTGGACAGGATAAACCGTTACAGAAAATGGAATGATTAATAAAACCACCTTAGGTTTGAATTTGTTCAAAAGAGTATACCACATTATTTTCACATTACCGTAACATGGTGGCTCACCTTGTTCTCTGCTCAGGTCAGGAGTTCCTGACGTCATGCTTTCAACCCAATTTGAAAACTTTTTTGATGGATTTTCTTGTGTTAGCTCTTAACTGCTTATAACTACTCAAGAACCACACACATAATTCAACAAGAATTGTCACACTCATTTTCTGCCTTGCCGCCTCACATTCACATAGACATTTGATTTACCTCTCTTACTACATCTGCTGCAGTCTCAAAAGTGGAACAACTCAGAACCCTGTCTTGCCTCTACTGCATTCAAACTGAACAAAAAAGCTGAATATAGGCGCATCAGACTGACATTAAAAAGGCTGAGTGATTAACACTGTAGATTAATCTAAAGGGGGACCTACCGAATATCATGTTAAAATAAAATGGCTGTTCAGACATTAAATTATCTTTGTGTGTAGGGTATATTCATCCTCATCCTTATGAAGTGCAGAGGCTGTTATGTAAGTGGAACTCAGACAACTACATGTTTTGGAACTTCCACATTTTCATTTACAGAGATTATTCTGCAAGGTTGAGCACCAAACACGTTTTCCTCTGAACTACACGCTGTTGTTTTCGTTCTTTCTATAATGGGGTATCGCTTCATTTGGACTTTAAGCTCATACATTCCTAATGAGCTTCTTATGTTGCTCGCAACCCCTCTGCTAAAACAGAATGCATCTACACTATCAAACCCTTCTGAATAGTTTCACCAACCGAAGATGACGCTTAAGATTAAAATGTGGTCTTCCCAACCAAAGTTTTGCGAAAACAGTAAATCTTGAATGTAATTATTTGAAGTCATCACATTTTTTTTCTATTTTACACATTAATTACCCATGGACTTGAATTAATAAAATGTATTTAATTTATCATCACATGAGAAATGATTTTACTAAAATCTATTCAAATTGGCTGTAAATGGGATTTTTAAGGAAATTCTTATAAATTGTAAATTTTTTCCTTCCCTTTTTGCTCATTCTTGCACAAATGCAATACATCACTTGGCACTGAGGAATGCAAATTTGTAAATATGTTTATTTTTGTGAGCATGCATCTGTACATGTATGAGTACCTATGAATGTATATGCATATATGACATCAAACTGCCCAATGCTACATATCCTCTCACTGTCGAGTTTCTATTTTTTTTTTTTTTTTAGCACTAAGCAGTGTTAGGACCCTTTTGTACTAGAATGAGTTTTTGATGAGTTTTTATTATACTTCTCCCAAATAAATTGCATTTTGGATGCTTCATCATGCTCAAAAGAAATCGTGAAGCCTTGCGTACATCAGTTGTGTTGGAACTTTACATATATTACAGGCGCAGCCAAGTGCATGCACAAATGGTTTCACAGTTCACCCTTGTCTATAGTTTAAAAAAATACAGCACCCTGACCCAGTTTAGAAGTATGGAACTAAGTACACAGGATTATCATATCAGGATCTATCCAAAAAGTCTCTTGGTGTTATAATGTAAACTTAAGAGGAAGTCAGTATTTAAGATTAAATGGTCCTTTTTTCAGCTTTTCCAAGAGTTGTACTATTACAAACTCATCCTTGAGATTCAACCCAATCAACTTAAGATTTGCTGATTGACGTGTTAAGACCATTAGGAAAAGTTATCAAAAGCTTTAGTTTTTGATGATCGGTCCGGACGGTATAGGGCAGCGAATATTGACTATTATTGTCTTGCCAAAATACACATAATTGTCAAAACCCCACTGTTTATTGTAGGATCTGCATGGTTCAAGCCTCACATGCTTGATAAGACTCCCACACTGAAGATGTCCATGTAACAATATTCAGTTACAAGTGACAATTATCACTTGAATCATGTGAAATTTATGCTCGGGTGTCCTTATGCAGTGTGCGTAAGGTATGTCAAGTCAGACCCATGTTTTCCTGTAGATGTTCAGCGGTCCATTGGTGGCTGGTGCACTTGTCTTTTCAAACTTTTAAACTGAATTGTCTGAGAAATAGAAATTTTGTAGTGACTACTGTTTCAACCATCTGCTTTCGAAAAAGACAGATGAAGCACTCAATAATGGTATTATTTACCAAAATCCCTTGATGAGTGACGGGCTGATGAAGAGTAAGAAACTATCTGTGGTCTAACTTCAGTCCAACTTTTTGATTCTAAAAGTCAGACCTCAAAGAATGATTTTCTTTAAAAAAAAAAATATGTATAGGTTAATATTCAAAATGAGAATAGATAGGCAGATTGATAGCAACTAGGTTTGTCACCTTGTGGCAGCTCTTGGCTTCAAATGCCAGTCAGTCTCTCATGGCATGTAACATAGCTTTGGAGAACCATCTCGCTAAAGGCCGGGTTTGTTTGAAGTTCGCTTTGCAATGCATCAGTGCGGATGACCTAGATTTCCTATCTCTTGCTTCTCCAAGAGTGCAGAGGGAGACAGCCTCGTTTCAGCCCTTTCCATCTTCTAACTATGTCAGCTCGCCCGTAAACATTTGGCACAGTCACATCACTGCATCGCTCTGTTTCCCTGCAGATGACTGACTCCCTTTTCTTGGTGTCAACTCTCATTTTAGTCCCTCCGGATTGAGGTGGAGGGCTGAGCAGCGGCTGAGGTGAGCTAATAGAGAAGATGCAGCGGGATGATTTAAAAAAAACAAAGCACACATTTAACTCTCACCTTAAGGTCGCACTTTTTTAAAAATCCAAAATGAAGGGATGAGAGGATAATGAATTGCACAATCTAATGCATGCTTCTCAAGATAGTGCTAAGAAAACAACAGACTCAGAGAAGAAGCATTTGGGTCATGTTGTTCGTGGTTTTTCTTTTAATTTTCTTTTATGATTTTTTGCTGAAACCGAGTAACTTCCCTGAACTACTCAGAGGCATATCATGAAATTTCTGGACCTTGAAATTCAAAACAGGTTGAACCCCATGCACACCCTTTGGCTTGAATACATGTCTTCCAGTTCACCTTCCAAGTTCTTTCATTGCCTGACAAAAAAAAATACAAAAAAAATCAAATTGGAAAAATAAAAAAACAAACACAGCAGGGAGTCAGCCCTGTGCCTCTGAGATAGGATGTTTATTTTGATTTTATCTTAAAAGTGGCCGCTAAAATTGAAGCAGGCATGAGCCAGCCATCTCTCCCTTTCACTCCCCCTCTCCATCCCACACAGCCACGGGGGACAGTCGTCAGTGCAGCGCGTGCTAGACTGAAGGCACAAGAACGTTAAAAAATGGCTTCGGCTCAACAGCACACTCAACAAGCCAGAAAGACTGTGTGCACTGTACTTAATTATGTTTGCAGCTCTGCATTACATGGCATTGTCAGTAAGAGAGATTCTTCTCCTGGTTTCCTAGGTGACTGATTCATCTAACATCATGCAATGAGTACAGTATGACTGCCTCAATGGCAGGTGCCTCATTACAAACTTCCCACCTTCCTCATGCATAATCCTGATACATCAGTCACCATACGTCATCTCGATGTGCAGTGATTTCCATTCGAAAAGCCATTTGACCAACTTTTCAAGCGGCAGGATGTCAGTGAAAAAATGAGGAGTGGAGAGAAATAATGTTCTCATGCTGAAAATCGACCGCGCACTCTAGCCTCGTGTGTGGGTTTGAATATTTGCGTTGGTTCTGGGTATTTTGTTCGCTTTGCTCCGCTTCTTGATATCCTCGGGTGCAAATACGATAGAACACAGGGGCGTAGTGGATTTTTCAGACTCCTACCAGCAGGCAAAGAAGCTCCAGTAATGAATAATGCGATGTAATGAAAAGAAAAAAAATATTGATATTTCAGTCAAAATGAGGCAGACTGAAGAAAAGAGGAATGATTTAATATAACAGACGATGTGTGATAATTATGCTATTAAAATGTCTTTGGCACTCAGACTCTTCGCAGAGATTTTGATCAAGTGTCTCTGCGCTGAGCAGCAGCCTGGCATACCCCGCCTTTTGAGTCTGGATCCTGGTGGTGGTGGCTGATGACTCTGCTGAGGCGGATGAATGATGAAGCTGATGGATCTGTGAGGACTGGATGGATGCCATGCAAACAAGCAGCATGAGATAACTAGATTGATGGAGAGAATCATATTAAAGACAGCAGCTGATGATGATGGCCTTAACATGCAGGTCTGACACTGATTGGATGATGCTTCATCATCCGATATTAACAGCAGTGTCTCTCTCAAGAAATCATGACCCAGTTACTAACAATAATCCCCAGACTTTGTTGTGAGCAGATCCATGCAGGGACTAGTTCTGGAATATTCTACTGTAGAAAGTATTTCCTACAGTAGAGACATTGCTCTTGAGTTGTTTCTTCCATTTTCCCCGCAGCCCTTTGAGTAGCACACAGCGAGTCCCATGTAGATCCGTTATATTGGAGAAAAAGGAAGACATCCCCACGGCCAATATTTCCAAAATACTGCAACTCACAACAAAACTCTCTAGATGGATAATAGCAGCAGAGATAAGATGAAAATAGGTATTTAAATTTAGGTTGAACTGTCCCTCAATACAAAGAAGGTGATTGAGAAAAGTAAAACAGACATAATTTATTACAGGAATTGTTATAAGTCCCGTATTTGACTGATACTGAGCCTTTGGCATTAATATTGGGACATGACACAAAGTACGGGGATGTCATTTAACTCAGACTTTCTTTTCCTACAAGCTGGTGGATGCAGAACCTGTTCTGGCAGTTATAGGAATTGGATCTGAAAGTTCTGCATTTTTTCTTCACCCATCGCAAGATATTAAGGTATTAGAAGCTAAAACATGGACACTTTAGTAGGTCTTTCCCTTTAACTTGCATCTACAATGACTATGTGCTGTTACAAGGGACAAGTTGGTCTTAAAAATAATTTATTTAAACAAATCAGTGGTTAATCCATCTCAGCCAACTGTTGCTGCCAATGAATCTCAGTTTCAGTGACTCGTCGGCTGCAGTTAGAATTATGAGATATTTCTGGGTCATCTTCTCTTCAGCACTACTTTTAGCAACTCATTTGAAAAGTAAGGAAGGAGACAATTAAAGTGTTACTGTTTGCTATAAAATATAGTAAAACTACATTCTGAATGTTCTTTGATGATGTTGATTACATTTGATATGGTACTGTTAGAAAACAGAAACTTTAAGTTGTGTGATAAAATTACACAGTTGAATTTCTTTTGAATGAATATTTCTAGTAAGATTAATTACTCCTTTAAAAAGTTGCCTGGCTGCCTTAAAAAGACAAGAAGCTAGGTTGAGCCAAATTGTATTAGGTTTGCAAAACTAAAAATTAAATAGTTTAATCAATTTTTATTTTCACGTTTGTACAACTCAAGGTATCCTCCCAAGTTCGTTGGGTTTACTAGTCATTCATTATCAGCTCAACTAGGATCTGGGTTTGAACAACTTGAAATGTCTTGATGATCTTACTAACAGACTTAAAATGAGATTAAACATAATTATAAAGGTGATGGGACTGCTTTGTCAGGTTCACCTTTGCCACATCAACTATTTATTCCAAGTTAAAGTAAACTCAGTTTCTTTGCTAGCTTTCCTCAACATTTTAAGGAAGCTGGGTAACTAATTATTTTAACTTGAACAAACTTCTTCATTTTTACAGTGTGCCTTTATGTTGTAATGCCCATGAGCAAATCACTGAATCCCAATTTGCCCGGTGAAGGCTCAATTTGTGAGCCACCACTGGGTCAAGGTTGGGTCATATCTACATATCTAGTATCTATGTTGCAACAGTTTTATACATATGAAGAAAAAATGGTCTGAACAGATAATAATAAACTGGCTTACCAGTATTGTTGGTATTTGTTTGTGGGTGAAACTGAAAATTTAGTTTTTTAGAACATAACATTTTTTTTTTCTGAACAACCGTAATAAGTTGGACTAACTGTATTTTCTTCAAGTCATAAGAGTTTGAGTTGATCTAAAAACTCAAAAATGTATTGCAATAAATCGCCTTGTATTTTAAGTTGGTTTTACTTTTTTTTCAGTGTAGTGTTTTCTTATATGGTTAATTTCATTTGGCCAACTTTAAGTGCTGTGGGTGGTGAAAGTTTTAAGATATAATAATATTTGTAAAACTGCAGAACCGTTCAGCTTAGTATAATATTTTGAATGTTTGATTTTGAAATGATCCAAAAGTACAGATATTGGACTTTGTTTTTTGTAATAAAATGGAGCTTGTCACTAAAAAAAACAAACTGCAATATAATTAATTCAGTGCTCAGTAAGTGATTATAATCAGTAGCACCGTAATTCCAATATCAAAGATCACACAGTTAACTAGTGCTTGGCAACTAACCGTGATCTTCTTTCAGACAGCAATTTCATTTCTTAAGTAAAATGATTCTTTAATATTTATTTTAAAATTTAAGCTGTGGCAAAATGTTTATGGATTGGAGTTACTTTTGTTACTGATGCAAACACTTTATATGCTCCAGCTCACATGGGACAACAGAAACACGCCATCAAGCAGCAGTGGCAGCTTCTTGTCACTCCATATTTTAGCTTTCAACAACATCATTTTCATTTGTGGATTCTTTTGGTGGTTTCATGGAGGCTACTCATCTCTCTCTATCAGTGCAAACCCCTGCTACGGGTACTCTGAACTGGCAGGGATGCGCAGCAGAACAACAGAGTTAACTCTTTAGTGCCCACCTACATCTATCTTGGTTACGCATGGAACTACGCATTGCTGTGACACTAGGGGTGGGGGGCTCCATAAAAAAACGCAATTTGATATAAACTGATGGTTCTACAGCACTTTCATATCTGCTGCATTTTGCACCATTACACATTTGGTTTGTTTTCTTGAACCTCTTTCATCTAACAAAAAATTGCATAAAGAACTGTTATCTGAAGCATTCTTGCATATATTGTCTGTAACCTCTCACCCAGTGTCACACTACGTCCACTATTTATTATCAATTGAAACTAATTGTTGTTTCTTTCACATGACTATTATCAAAATGAAATCCCAAGCATCTAGAAAAGATGATTACATGACAGCCACACACTGGGTCGTTGGCTCACGCCAAGCCATTTCCGTTTTAATGACTATCAGATTTTAGGGCAATCCTGTGAAGGATGAGGCAGAGGAAGGAAGCGTTTTATCTGCTCTTGATCATAACACATTTTCTGTTGAAATATTCAGCCTGTGCTGCATGAGCATCATCTTACTCTGGCACTTCATGCGCAAACTGAGATGAAATATTTAACTGCGTGTCTCTCGAGGGGGTACGTCCTCACTTAACAAGCCACATCAACACACAGCTCTCTGGCAAAGTTTGTTCTAAAAGCAACAATAGTCAAAATGTTCCAGCTTGCAAATCTGCAGAAGAAGGATACTCTTTATCAGTGGGAACAATTGCTCTTTGGGATCATTACAGATAGTATGACAGCTGTGAGGTATTAACTTTGATCAGTCGAACCTAAGGCCTGATGGACCTTTTGACATCACAAATCTTTTAAAACAGATATGGACAAATGAACGGATGCATTTCTATCTTATTTGTATATATGTTAAAGGAAATGAAAAAACACTGGACCCAACAACACCAGCAAGAGTTTATAAAAGAATGTCAGATCCACATTTAAAGGCACGGTGTGTAAAATTTGGGGTCACCTGGTTGTAAAGATCTAGTCTGCCACTTTTTAAAAAATTCTTTAGTTAACTTTTATTTATACAGTTAATCTCATTGAGCCCCAGGGTCTCATTCACGAGAAAGACCTATTTAACTGACCTGGGTATGCATTCGAGTATCCTGGTAACTGATGATGTTCTTTTGGATATATTAAGAAATAATATTGGTGGTTGTGTTGCCTTGTCGGTTCCTTGCAAGAGGGATGTCAGGAACTTATTCAGCCCAATAAAAAGCACGGTGAGTATAAAACCTCACCGTCAAAGTGAAGTTGTTCCACGTGAAATTATTAAGAGGAAAACTGGTCGGGTCCATGCACTTTTCAGCTTCTTTTTAGGCTGTTCCCTTTGGGGGTCACCCAAGCGGATCATTTGCTTTTGTCCTACACTATCCTCCGCATATCCCCAACCAACACACTCCGTGTCCTCTCTCACCACATCCAGAAATCTCCTTTTTTGTCTTCCTCTTTTTCTACTGCCTGGTAGCTTCAGCTCCAGCATCCCACTACCAATAGACCCACTTTCTGTTATTTCCAAATGTCCACGCTGTCTCGATCTGACCCCTCTTTACTTTATCTCCAAGACGTCTAACCTGATCTGCCCCTCTGATGTGTTCGTTTCTATCCGGTCCATCCTCTTCACTCCCAAAGAAAATCTTAAAGTCTTCAGCTCCGCCACTTGTCTGTTAGTCAGAGCAGCCTTCTCCAAAACCATTCAGAAGGGTTGGTCTCTTGGAAACCTTTCCCTTCACTCTTGCTGCTACTCTTCTGTCACAGATTATGTTAATGTTATGTTAATATTACAGGAGTACCACCTAACATTAAATCCTAACCACCTGATTTATTTTGAAAGTTTAGTTCTGTGTGTCATTATGTCTTCAGTCTCTGTTGTTTACTTTACTTTGAACGTTCATGATTGTCTGTTTTGTTACTGTGCCCTGTTTCATTTTGGAAGTTTGCCTTTCTCTTTGCATATCACACACCTGTGCCTCTCCTTTGATTGTTTGAGTGTTCTCACCTGTTTCCCATCAGTCTGTTTATCCCCAAGTCAGTGTTCTTCTCCTATTCCTTGAGAGTTCATATATATTACCTACCTGAGTAAACTTCCTCTTTCACTCCATCTGGCTCCCTTATGTTTCCCTGCTGCATTTTCTGTGTTTCTTTTGGTTTCCTTTGTGGCTCATTATTTTGTACTTCTCATTGGTTTAGCTATAAATCTGTTTGATTTTGGATTGTGATAATTTTTCTTAGTTTTTCTTTTACAATACAGTGGTACCTCCATTTACGTGCTTAATTCATTACAAACCCTTTTTCGCAAACCAAAAAACTGAATTTGGCCATTCAGATGAATGGAAATCCCATTAGTTTGTTCTATAGCCAAAAAATATTCATATAAAATTCATTTTCCACGTTATATGAGTAAAAGTCATTTTACTAACAAATAGCAATGATAAATGATATAAACCCTCACTTACGGCAGATTCCGGCTCACTTAACTTTGTCTCACTCGATTCTTTCCAAACGTAAGCAGACAGGAGCGCGCGAGGGAGGCTGACTTCAGATCCACTTGTTTTTCGCTCTAGTCTTGGGGCGAACAAAGGAAGCCCACGCTCGCGTTTTCCACTTGTTTTAACAGGCTGCTCATGAACCAAAGCAGAGCACTCGTATACCAAGCAAGTTGCTTACGAGATACAGTTACTCGCTTGTATCGGGAAAAAAATCCATGATACAGGAAAAAAAAACGCTCATAAACAAGGCACATTTTTTGAAGAATCTTTGCTCGTGAATCAAAATACTCTTAAACCCAGGTACCCCTGTAGTTTAATTCTCCATCCTTGATTTTTTGATTTTAGCTGCAGAGCTTTTTCAGAATTTTTTTGTACATTTGACCTTTTTGTCTGTTTTAGGGATGTTTGCCTTTGGGTTATATGTTTTGAGCAAAACTTCAACAGACTGATGCTTTTCATCTTCTTCCTCACTGGTTTCTAGAGGCAAAACATTTCATAATATTAAAAACCAAAAACATGAAAATCTCTCTCTTCCATTTTCAGGGGGCTCTGCTGATCCCCGTCAAAGTGTTTTATTAATTTCACACTGAATAACGATAAACATTCAGTTATTTTTGATTGAATCGGGATAATGTCATAACAAATGTTGGGATGTGCTCATTGACTGACCTGTGGCAGTCAAAATTGTGTCAGTAGGCTTAAATAAATCAGTGTTGGTCATTCGTTTCCAGGGAGACCAAATCAATAGTCCGTGAGCAGAGACTGATTTCATTCATACAGTGATCAGAGCTGTCTTTAATTCACTGTTCATGAAGGAATGCCTCGCTTATTGATGTCCCGACGTCTTGTTTGCTGCCGTTTAGAATTGATTCATTCTGTCTGCTGTTCCACCAAAACTCTCATCTGAGCTCTTTTGGTCTAATGCACCATTTCTCACCTTTTTTTAAAATCAACCTTTAAAAGCCGCCGTCATCATTATATTTAGAAACATAGAGTCAAAAAAAATAATCACTTCATGATTTTCATCACAACACTTACATTCCATCAGAACAAATCACTTAAAATCCGCCCGTCTTCATCCTGGCGTTGAACACTACATATATTTAATGGTGAAACAATTGCAACTAATCTTTGATTTCTCTTTTTTCCTTTGAAATCAGCCAACTCGCACTCAATTATTTTTGATTTAATGTAGAGCATGTTGCATTTAATGCAATTTGCTCTAATTATTGGATTTATGTGTCAGAAGTAACAGTAAGCTCCTCCATGCTAACAAAAAGCCCCATTTAAACATTATGAATTTTGGAATGTTGTGTTTAATTCCTAATGGCCAAGAGGCTTCAGGATTAGTTCAACATTAAGTTGCAAGCCTTTCAACAAAATACAATATGAGCACTGCTGTTTACTAACATTCAAAGTCCAACAACTTTAACAGAAATATACTGAGAAATAGAGATATCCATGGAGTTTAACACTTTTTTCTGCCAAGAGGCAAATTACAGCCAAGTCTGATGGAATGGTGAACATTTTCAATGGATGGACTTTAATGACATTAAGCAGAGTCAAAATAAACTCAAATTAAATACAAATATACATAAACATTTCATTTTTTGGCCAGGATGATTTTTTTTGCCTTTTAGTATGCATGCTGAAGCCTCCTGATTGCCAATGCATACCCCCACACATACGCACAAACACACACACACATGCACAAACACACACACACGATACCTGCAGAGGTCACGTGGGTGATGGCTGGATCAGGTTTCTGTTCAAGAAGTTCACTAAAGACGCTACTGTTGTATGAGGTTGCATAAACATCAGTGTGAAAATCTGTCAACAGAGAGTAAATGCGCATAAACGAGTGAAAGATTGAAAAAGGTATTTCTTTTCAGGATACGTTGGAGGAGAATATTAATCAAATTCTGTACAGACACAGAAATGGACAAAGAAAAAGGATAATAATTAAAGATGGTCTGAGTTACATTTGACACGTTTGAATTAGGAGATCAGATAATTGACTGGGCCACAAAGTTGCAATGCCAAACAGGAAACAGTTCTCTGGGGTAAAAATTTATGATGAGACTAAAATGATAGTTATCATAAGCTTAAATACTATATGTCAATGTATGTTAACTATTATCAGACGATGCATACTATAACTATACTATATTATCATTTTTTGGGGAATTTTAATTAGGTCTTTGATGCGAGCGACATCAGGATATATAGGATAACACGTCTGATGTAGTCAAGCATCACCACACCCTGGCTAAGACATGCTGATGATATGTGATGCACATAAGATCCACCAAAAAGAAGGAGGATTAAAGTTATTTCAGAAACGGATGTTGCAAAAATGCAAAACAGAGATGTGCATTGTAAGCCCTCCCCCTTCATTCTACTAAATGTCACCTTCATATCCTATGGGTAGGGACAACTTTTCCCTTGTATTGGGTCTCTTGGTAGCTCTTGCTTGATAAGAAAACAAAGGATATGAATAACATGTAATATAAATGAATGAATAAAATGTTAACTCATATTCGTGCACCCCAATAAGCAAAGTATCACAACTTAAGTAAAGTGTGTAATATATTAACCAATACTGTATTATTTCAAGGTATGTGTGAAATAAGAAACCAAAACTATTTGACCTGTGCTGATCTGGCTGCTGAAGTTCGTAAAGTAACAGGGATTGTCAATATCTAAATATTATATTGTCAATATCTGAATATAATATATGAATGTAGGAAATACTGCAGAAAATACTTTATTCTTTGTATATATATATATATATATATAAATAAATATATATATATATATATAAATGGCAACAAACACTGCCCGGGCTAAAAGTTCACAAATGTTATCCTAAGTCACGTATAGCCTCATAGAATAATTGCAAGTGAGAGATTAAAGATAAGAATCCTTGTCAAGATAACTTTTGAGTGGAAAGTGGAAATTGATCAAATTCATTTTAATTTAATACTACATTATAATATTCTTTCAAAACTCTCAGTTTCGGCACTAGGCCAGGACGATTCAATGGATGCTGATTTTAGCAGAATCATGGCTAAAGCTTCGTGAAGCTTTTGTTATTTTTTTTGTCATGTTGCTGAAACAATTCCCTGCTCTGCACAGGTACACAGATACAGCCCCAGATCTGCAGATAAAAGAGTTTCTTTACTAAGTAATACCAGCAGGAGTTGAACAGAGGACGGATCTCTTATAATTGAGAACCAGAAACCAATTTTGGAGGAAAATTAATTAAATTTTCAGGCCAAAATAATAAACTTAATTTATCCCCATAGAATACAACATTTACATCATACACATAAAATGGATAGTAAAAGATGATGTAATATGTAATAACACAGGAGTACAATGTTTTTATTTTATAGAGAGCATTACTTAATTTTGAAGAAGTGGCAGTATTTCTGTTGTGCATTAAGAGTGTGTGTCATCGTCTTCACTCACACACTCTTAATGTCAACACCTCTCTGCTCAAAGGGGTGCTGGAAAAGGTTTTGAATGATTTGAAGCAGAATAAAAAAAAAAATGGATAAAGCCTTTCCTCTTCTGTGGATTACAATAATTATTGAAAATGAAATGCAAAGTTTTATTTCACTGAAATGTAGTAATATCTTTCTCTGTCAGTACTCTACACATACCACACCAATATTTAATAATAATAATAATAATTTCTCATTTAATCATGCTATTTCTGTAAGGCAGGACGAGGTGGGCAGTATTTTCGGTTCTGTGATAACATCAAGAAAAATAATCACGTTTTAGTCTTCATTAAAAGGTTAACATGATTTGTCGTACTTTTTTAGCTACTTTTATTTTAACCCTCTCGAACCATCTAACCCGAATCCTCATGTTTTATACAATGTGTTAAAGGGAATAATTTAGTAAGAGGCAATAGAGGTGATGTTGTGCACCAACAAGCAAAAAAAATATGCACAACAGAAAAACAATCAAAAATAAATATGCAAGTTGAAAGATTAATGTTAAGACTCCAGACTTCTGCCCCTACGTAAGTGAAACAGGTAACAATCTAAAACAATATTTTGGCAGACTTAGTAGGGTTAGGTTAGTATGAGTTTGCAGTCACTTTTTTTCACATTTTGTAATGTTGCAGTCTTATAATTTTTTTATCCCTCATCAATCGACACTCCATACCCCATAATAAGCCGAGAAGCCTAGACCACCAATACACTGTTTTTGCCCTGTGTTTAGTTTCATTGTCCTGCAAGAATGTGAATCTTTGGCCCAGTCTGAGGTCCTGAGCACTCTAGAACGTTTTTCAAGACTCTGCTCTGTAGAGCTTTCCCTCCATTGTCACCATTCCATTTTGCTGAAAACACCCCCACAGCATGATGCTGCCAATACCCTGATTCACCGCTAGATATCCTTGGATGGGGGATGATTTTATTTCGTACAGTCACGTCTCTACACAGGATCTTTGGAGCTCAGCCAGAATGACCATTAGGTTCTTGGTCAACCTCTTTTACTGAAACTCTTATCCACTGATTGCCAAGTTTGTCAAGGCATCCAGCACGAGTTCTTGGTGGAGTTTTTGTAGCATTCCTCAGATCTGGGCCTCGACACAACCTGTCTGTGAGTTCTGCAGGCAATTTTTTTCACCTCTGGGCTTGGTTTTTGCTCCGATATGGATCTTCTGTTTGACCTAATATGGAAAGGTGTGTGGCTCCAAATCATGTCCAATCAGGTGAATTTACAATAGGTGGATTCCAATTGAGGTGTAGAAAAATCTCAAAGATGATCTAGAGAAATGAGAAGAACCTGATCTAAGTTTCAATAAAAGGGTCTGAATACTTACATCATGGCAATATTTGTTGTTGTTTTTGGCTTGATTTGCAAACATTTGTCAAAATCTGTTTTCACTTTGTTAATATGGGGTAGGGAGTGGAGATTGTTGAAGGAAAAATAGATGTAAATGATTTCAGCTCAAGGCTACTAAATAGTAAAATGTGAAGAAAAGAATAAGTGATGGTGTCTGAATACTTTCTGAATGAGTATTGACAACTTCCCCCACCTCTTCTGAGAACTTGGCAGTTGAACCTGAATTAAAAGCATTCCACAACTGATGGTCATTGACTTTGACTCTTCCATCCTATATTACCGACTGACATAAGATGTACTGTTTCAGTGTTTTGGATGTTGATGTAAAGTTTTTTCTTATCCATAGTATGAGGTACAGGCAAAGTATTGCTATTCCAATTGGGATTAGGCATCGGGTATGTGATAGGTCTATGAAGCAAATATAATCCTAAATTGGGATGGTTGGGCTGAGGTACCAACTTCATATGGTCTTGCTCAGGGGGATCCACTTGTCAATCGATGAATCCCCAAAACCAAACAGCAATAGTGAAGTGTCAAATTGATTTTTAGGGTTAACAACTAATCCGTTTATGAAATAATTCATGAATATTCATCCATCAATCCACTTAGCAGTGGATCCCCCTGACGGAAACCATATGAAATTGATGCCCAAAACAAGCCACAATGATATGGGATAGCTATTGGCCTGGTTTTAATCAGAAGCACCATATTATCCATTAAATAATATTGTCTATAGTCTTATCATCATTGTAAGACAAAAAAAAACAACATATTGCCGCAGCTCTAGTAGAGAGTCAGTCTAGGATGAAATTTCATCTGACCTATGAAGACGCCATTCTTGAGCATTGATACATAGCTCATAGTGTGAGCCAACACTCCAAAACAATTAATGGCTCTTCAACATTTACATTACTGAAGGCATTTTGAAACAAATATCTTGGAGAAAGAGAGAGCTGACTGTCAGGAACTAGGCCCATGCTGTCGTCCCTGACAGCAAGTTTATATCCCCCGAAAAGTCCTCAATTCCCTGCTTTGTATAAGCAATACCACTGTTTGAACTCCTCAAATAAAATAAAGTATATAAAAAAAATAAAGTAATGTTCAAAACAGTTTTTCATAAAAAAGCTTGTGTTACTGAGTAAAATATGAACTATTACAGTAAACATAATATACTCTATATATACACAACAGTAGAGTCTGTTCATTTGCATCAAATTTGGACAAGATCGGACCAATGGTCGGGAAATTATGGCTTTAAAAGTTTGGAGATAAATCTTCCCCTAGTTTCGGAAATATGCAACAACAGAACTTTCCCGAAATCACTAGTTTTTTCCTTTTACTAAGGTCTATGTGGGTATAAAATTTGAAAATGATCCATGAAAGAGTTCTTGAGTTATTGCCTTAACACGAAGGCTCTGCAGCTGCGCCGATGACGATTCCATAATATCCCCGACTTTTCAGGGTTATAATTCAATGGACCCAGAACTCACCGGGGGGACTTTATATCTCATCTAGCATGAGCTTGAGTGTGTTGGTGGGGAAAGGAACATCTGGAATACCTTTATGTCCTGCTGCCACGATGACCCAAACCCAGATAAGTGGAAGAAAATGTAATGTAGGTCTACAATGAAACAAAGTTTCATGGAAGGGCATATAAAAATCTAATTTCAGAATAAAACTAAGATTATTTTTTTGGCACATGGACATGACTGATAATGAAGATAAAAAAGCAAGATGGGTTGAAAGATTATTGAAAAAACTTTAACAGAAAAGACTATCAAACTATTCCAAATAGGCTTACACCAACATAGGTCACAAGTTTTTCCCAATGCAATCAGACACTTTAGTATCAAATATCCTGAAAAGAGGTATTCTAACATGTTTTTATCCAAATCGTATACTATACTGGATTTCATTAAAAGACAACAGACTGATACAAGCAGTAACCTCTCCACCCATATAAGCCGTTAGAAGAATGCGGTTGTGCGTTCATATGCAGACAACCTGCATGTATATTTAGTGTTCATTGTGTGTCGACCTTTGGCCTGAGAGAGAGGAAAGAGGCACTGGCACTAGTCAGAGTTGCCAAAGTAAAGGACAGTGTCTCTGTCTTTGAGCCAGATTTTATATGAGATAGTAGTTGAATGTGAGGTGGTAGTGTGGTAGTTATGTAAAAGTTTTTCGGTGGGTCTTTATGGATTGCATTTCATCCTGTCATCTGCGTGGAAAAAGGATTTGAGGTTTTAGTTGCCTCAACTAATTTTCCTAAGACAGTTCAACAGGTCAAAATAGTTTTCTTAGCTGTCTCAACTACTGCAATTTTGCATGGATAACCCCACACTGTGGGGCCACACCCTACAGCACCATTATATGTCAGAAGAAACTTATACTCTCCATGTATTTATTAAAATGCTTGTTAAATTAAATGGAAACGTAGGTATTTTTCAATCTATGATTGAAAAATACCTCTCTTTTCTGACTCATGGCAAAACATTTTATTAAATTGGTGTCATATCGAAGGTGAGTTTGTGCCTGTCAAGTTTGTGCGCTGGAAGTGCTGATTGAGCCACTGACAGGCTGAGTCTGTTATTACCTATTATTAATCAACTTAATTCTAAAACCTTAATTTATAACCTTATTTCACCATGTTGTGGAAAATGTTCTGGCTCAACACAGATTTTCCTGATTTTATGTTGTTTCTGTCAAGTTTAAATGGAGTGTGTTTATTAAATGGAGTCTGGTGGCAATCAACAGAGCGATTCTGGTAAACAAAAATAAGGGCTTGATCGATTCCACAGTGTGGTCAGACACTCAGATTAACAATTTTAGCCTGTCGGTCGCAAACTAGCACTTTCGGTGTTCGGACTTTGACAAGCAGAGGCTATGATAATAGCGTTGGAGCCCCTTCTCGCCTACTGGGCTTCAGCCATCCCGTTCAATACTGGACCAATTTCAAAAATTACCTATTCATCTATTCAGAGGTGCCTGAGCAGTGGGAAGCAACTCCAGAGTTAAGCGTTATGAGACTGTTTAATTCAGCATGTATCTGTTTCTCCAACCAGCACGTATTTTAGTCATTAAATCTAAGTTTTGAAATGGTACACTACTCATTCCTCTCAGTCAAATCCCTCTAAAATATTGAAGCTGACTAAATGTGTGTCTGGCGAAAAAACTTAAATGTAAAGTTTGTAAATATCTCGTTAGGTTGGTGCTGAATTTGCAAGAAGATTGTCAACTAATAATGCGCTTTTTGTTGTGTTTCTGGACTTACGCATAAGGACGCATTACTACAGAAAAAAACCCGGAACTCTAGAAGCAACAATTCCTTAAGGAAATTGTGAGGAATTATTAGTCATATTTCTATAAGAGGGTTTGGAGTAAGGCTCAGTTTAATTCCAACTGCTAATATGTATATTTTAAACGTTTTGTCACCACTAAGGAAATACTAAGTAACAGCTCTAAATGTGATGAGGTCGCCTGAAATTGACTGCATATTTGATAATGTGTGTATGGATTACTAACCGTGGCAGTTCAACTAATTTTTATTAGTTTTTTAACGTCAGTGAAATTAACTCCTGATGAAACTTGAAAATTCTGCATTTTTGTTGGCCTTTACCTTTGTTTTACTGACCAAGAAATTATATTTGTATTGACTTCCTTTTTTTTTAACGAGTTAAACTTGTTGATAATTCAAACCAGTAAAGTGTATACATATGTGTGTTAATCTCCTTATTGTAGAATGAGCTGAAGTTCAGAGGTAAGAAAAATAAGTTGGCGCTAAAGTGTAGGACGGATCTTGGACTATATTCTAACTGAGCTTTAAGTGAAGCAGCTTCTTTATATGGAGAAGCATAAATGCCAAATAAAGAAATGAATGACCCAATTAGAAAATATGCCCGTAAATATCCAAGACATTAAAAGCAAATTTAGGCATTAATTAATTCATAAATGTGTGATTAATTCATATGTCTGCTTTAATTTGCTTCTGTAATTGCTCACCTTTGTATTAATTACCCAATGTGTTTTATTTCCCATCTGTTAGTTTTATTTTTTTTTACTGTATTTCTGTATATTCTGCCTTTGCATATTCCCCTTTACAATTCCTAAGATTATTCATTTTTGGTATTTCTTTGTTACTTTCTTTATGCATTCATGAGGTCAAATTTGTACCTATTGGGTGATCAGTGCCTGGTTCTCGCACACAGTAGCCAGACCCAGCATGGATCTACGCTAAGAAGAAGCTAGCTTGCTATTCTCAATCTTGTTTATCCAACCTTCCACGCTCATATGGGTGCTGCAATATATGATGACTATAGCTATATGGGGGATTGAATTCATTGTATATCATATTATAAATGAGACCAGAATTAAGTTGGAAAAATAATAAGACACCAGAGCGTTTGATTCGTGTATGTTTTGGTATTAAGTCTTTCGTTTCAGAAACACTATTGAAAAACGAGGATTTTCTCCTTATCATTATCAAATAGGAATGAGGGAAATTTGAAAAATGTTTTCATTTTCATTTTCTTCTGAAAAAAAATTGAATCACAAGGGAGACATATGAGAAATACGGGGTTTTTTTCGGTTTTGGAGACCTGATGTGGTCGTTTACAATCGCACCAAAGAGGGCGGTTCTCCTGTTCATCGACCTCAGATCGCGGCAAATAGGAAATACTTTAGCAGCTCTGAAATCAAATTTGTCTTGATTATACCCATATACACACTGTTCAGCCACAACATTACAACCATCATTTAAATATACTATGAAGCCTAAATCAATTGTTTTACAATCTAAACAGTAAAAGATGACATTCATATTGCTGGACCAAACACAAAATCTCATTTTACGTTGGCCAATGTCACCGTAAGACAGCATGACAAATGTACAGCTGCAGTCTGGAGTCCACTCCACCAAGGATCTTTATTAGAAACATAAACCACCTAAACGACTGGTGTCTCATCAGGTCCAGGATGGATCATTTAGTAGGTGTGTCAGTAGCTTCTGTCAGTCTGCAGATACACCAAAACATAAATCATCGGTTCCATATGACGAACTACAGCAAAATCAATCAGTTATTATGGGACACGGGTAAACATTTTGGGAATTACATCATTTTTCATCTGTGTAGAAGATACAATAATCATTAACTGGTGTTAATGTTGTGGCTCTCAGTGTGTCAGCAGATGCAACCCCGATTTCAGGTTTGATAACATATTTCATATAAAGTGTAAAGTCCCTAAAAAGCAATGCAGACAAGACCAGTATGCAGAGTGTAAAATGCACCCCTATCTTCTTGATATTACTTTAAAAATGAATTACTGCTGTTGAGGAATAAAGTGATGACTGACAGCGTTCAATACGCCGGTGTCTTACCCTCATAAACAACCACATCCGGTATCAGAAAAAACTAAAAAACAAAACCCATTTCTTTGTTTCTGCCTCCTCGTGATTTCATTGTTTTCATTATCAAATTAGAAAATTAAAATCAAACCAATTTTCAAACTTCGTTGTGTCAGTTCAAAACGAAAAATCAAGTTCTTCAATTAAGTTTTTCAATATTTGTTTCTGAAAAGAAAAATATTAAATACCAAAACATACACGGACCGAGTTTCTGGGGGCAGGGCTTGACTGATTACTGTACAGAACTACAATTATTATAACTTTATTCAATGATTGCGGTGAAATTGGACCATATAATATGGAGAAAATATACATTTTTTCCTCTGTTGTACTGTGGATGACCTTCTTGAATTTTTGGGTCTGGAAGACATCAGAGGGAAACCTGAAAAGTTATTTAAAGGCCAAAATAATTATTTTAAATATGACTCAAATCAGTGTCCTTCCCAGAGCTCCTGTAAATCACTAACCCTAACTCTAACCCATACAACAATTGTGAGACTGAACCCGCCTCACTGGTCACTGTTATGGCAGGAAGGCTTGTGAAGTCGATATATGCACTCTAATGTCGATCAACCAATAGGCAGAATGTTGACCTGTGACACGACTTTTATAATAAAGCAAAAATCAAAATGACATACCGGTACTACTAGGAAACTACACATTTCCCCCGACCTGTGGTGCTAATTATCCATCCAGACAGTTTTAGTGTTAGTTGCTGAGCTTTAGAGATGTCCACCTTCCCTCCTATATAATGGGCCTAGATAGAACTCTGCTTGGAGTGCTCAAAGGACTATAAAAAACCCAAACCAAAAAAGAAAAACTAAACTCACCAGCAGTGTCTCTTTCCAGAAATCATGACCTAGTTGCTCAAGATAATCCTGAGCTTGTGTGAGCAGTTTTCTGCAGGGACTAGTTCTGTTAGATTCTACTGCAGAAGGCATTTGCTGCTTGAAGCTGCTCACAAGTTTTGTGGGTTATTGTGAGTCACTGGGTCATTATTTCCAGATAGATATTACTGTTGAGTTGTTCCTTTTCCCCCCCAGCTCATTGAGTAGCACACAGCGAGTCCCATCTTATAGTGGAGACAAGGCAGACATCCCTACGGCAAATATTTCGAAAACAAGGCAACTCACAACAAAACTTTCTCGATGGATAATAGCACCTAAGATGAGAGGACAAATATGTTTTTGAATTTGGACTACGGTAAGTGATTTAGCAAATTAAAACAGAAAATTTATTACATAAATTGTTATAATCTCATATATTTGGCCAACACCGAGGTAGTTAAATATGCCTCCAGTAAAGTGGATATCTTTTTATCTTAGTTTTATCTTTTGTACCCAAGATAAATTAATTAGCTGCTTGTCTAGCCCAGTTAAAAGCCTGTTTTTAGGGCTATGAAACCATAACATTAGAATACAAAATGGAAACTGAGGGCTGCCAATTCACATTAGAATTTCACATTTGATTTTTAATTGTCAGATGTGTCTCAACTGCAAAATTTTTTTTTAATTCACCCCATTTTCCAGTACTTTCATAAAGGGTCAATCAATCAATCATCCCATTAGATAGCAACAACTGTGTGTGTGATTTATTTTTACCACACCTGATTTATCAGAATATACTCTTTTGCAAAACTTAAAATGAAAGGTGGATTCAACCAGAAACTTAGTTTAAACAATTTTTATTTTCATGTTTGTATAACTCAAGATATCAGTCAAAGTTGGTTGGGATTACTAACTCTCTTTTGGCTCAACTAGGATTTAGGTTTAAGTATATAGCTGATGGGACTGCTTTGTCAGGTTCAACTTTGTCAATCTATCTATTTATATGAAGTTTAATGAACTTATGTTTCTTAGCTAGCCTAACTCAACATTTAAAGGCAGCCATGTAACAAATTATTTTTAGTTAAATTAAC
Organism: Lophius piscatorius; assembly: GCA_009660295.1. Lineage (NCBI taxonomy): Eukaryota > Metazoa > Chordata > Actinopteri > Lophiiformes > Lophiidae > Lophius > Lophius piscatorius. The sequence goes on from VRLP01004560.1 coordinate 27,094, forward strand.
TTTTTTAGTTTTACAGGGCAGATGATCCATCTTCCTCCAATAACCGATACTTGTTACTCAGTGACAGTGAATTTAATTTCTATTAAAAAAAGAGAGAAGAGCTTTTCTCAATGTCTAGAAAAAGAAAATCATATTAAACTAATCTCCCCCTCGCCTCTCTCTCTATATATATAATTTTATATATGGATCTAGATAAAAAATAATTTTCAAAATTAACAACCATGCGACGTGGAAATTACTGTCAATATAAAAATGTTTCTAATGTATTGTGATTTGTTGATTGAGCTTTGCTGGTAATTAATGTATGGGACTTCAAAATTTTAACGAAAATCAGCATCATGATCATTAAATGCATTTTGTTCTATTGGAGAATTTCTCTATAATTAAAACTATGAGGTTTTAACACCAGCTTATCTGATACTAATAATGATGATAATGATAAACTGTTAACATGAGCAGTACGACAGTTTCTGTCTGTTTGACGTTTGGAAAACTGATAAATGTACAGCATTTCATGAGCCCTGATGGAATGCCAGATGGTTGCGATGGCTTCACTTTTTATAAGGGCGTACTGTCGAGTGAGCAGTAGTCTGCCACTGTGTTCACAATCGGATGTCAAATTCATACAGCATATACAGTAAAATGCATGCAGACCTAATATCCAGCCTGACTAATGTATATAAGAGGACAGATGACTTAAAATACCTTGTATGAGATCTAGCTATTAACAGATTTCTGATACTGATCTCAAAAATTCTGAAAAACTATCTGGCCTGTGGAAAATTCTGAATAAAATTTGTCCATTCATGCAGGGTCGGAGTTCGTGTGCCTCTGGGATCGAGAGGATTGTGTTGACTGGAGTACCTGGCAGGTCTCCCAAGGCAAAGCGGTCTCGATAGAGGGATGATGGGGAAGAATAAAGGGTCAGCTCAAGAAAAAATCTTATCAATAATTCACTTTTGAGTGGCACCTGCAGAGAACCTAAAAGGCCAGCGTGTTGAAAATGGGGGGAATTCTACACGAGAGCACAAGTTGAAGAGTGGGTGGAAAATCAATCACGGAGATGAAAGAAGAGAAACCATGAAGGAGAAAAAAATGATGCACAAAACCAAGGATGAAATACGACTTCTACATGCTTTAACAAAAACATCTTAAGGTACTAGACAGGAGTCACTACCTCGCTTGTTACTGGAAAATATTAGTCCACAAGCTAATGTCGGCTCCAACAAACTATCTCTACGTCACAAAACGTCAATGTTTATATTTCAAAATAATATTTTAGCTGGAACATGTCAGTAAAATCTCTATGACATGGACCTATATCTTTATGAAACTAATCCAAAAACTAAAAAAAGTACCGAGTTATTGTCAGCCTGTAAATCTACTGACAACTCCCAAAAACTTGAGTATCTATCAAATGCTCTAGCCGCTTATCTCCTGCGCCGTCCACTTTAGTGTCTCTGTTCAGCCCAATGAGCCCCGACATCCAACCCCAAAGGATCATCAAAGGAATCAAAGGAAGCAATAGCCACATTATGGAGTCACCACTCCAAACAGATGTTATTATATTTAATTTTATTTTAATTGCTGCTAAATACGTGACATCACCAAAAGTTTATCACCTCTAGGTTATGCCAAAACCTACCTCTGGTTAAAATTGCGTACAGATATATCTTGTAAATCTTTTGTGTAATCCTTCTCATAACAAACAGACAAACAAAAACGCACTGGAGTGAACACATAGGTTCTTTGGCAGAGGTAATAAAGTCATTACAGCTGGAAGACCGAAATGGATATCATTTTTCTATGGTACAGCCCCCACAGGTAAAGGCAATATGTTACGTTTAGTGGCATCTAGAGGTGAAATTTAAGATTAAAACTTATTTTACAAATGAGTTCACCCCTCCCTAAACACATATATACCTAAAGGAGCCTCCAGTATTCTATCAAGTGATGAGGTTCCGTTAGATAGATATAGTAGAAATTATATTTAGTTATTTATTCTGTGAAACTACAGGTCAAAGCTTAGATGAACAAACCTATATTATTATTTGTTTCACATTGTGGTTGTGTGTGCATGGCGGCTCTATCCTTCACAAGAGGGTGTCAAAAGTTATTATTTACCACAGTAGAAAAATAATGGTGTCAGATCACTTAAGCACACAGACCAGACATACGTAACCACTGGGAAGTAAAAAAGGTGAGCTCTGTACAGTCCATCTGGTGAATCAACTTGGCTGGCGACGGACAGATGCATTGTGCTATTAACCCGTCCTGTCGCACTACCATGGAGGAAATGCGGCCGGCAATGCGAGCGCTCCAGCACTGCTGCCAGTGTCAGATGCCATTGTTTGAAATGCCAGTGGAAACATGGTAAATGTCCACCCTGGAGCCTGCATTTTATAACGCCTCCTACCTGCACCTTTCAGATGAGCGATACCTGCAGAACCCTTCTAAACAAGTCTTTCAGTGTTCTGTTTTCTCTTTGTTCTAAAAGACTGTGTCGTGATGAGTTACACTATGGATTAGCATAACTGTTTTAAAATGTCAAAACCAAATGCCAATTAATGGGATTGGCTCTTCATTTCATTGCAATTCCATAAGCCGAACATTTAGGCAAGAAACAAACTAATAAAACTCACATTTATAGCACAACAAATGAAGTCATTCAATTTCATAGAAACTAGTCCCGTAAATATCCCAAACACAACCTCTAACCGTGTCTCATGATCTTCTATGTTCTCAACGTAAATTCCTAAGCCCCACCATCCATCATCTTCCATCTTCCGTCATCATGAAGTGCTTCGAGCGGCTGGTCATGCACAACATCAAATCCATGCTCCCTCCCTCCCACAACCCCGCTCCAGTTTGCGTACAGGTCAAATAGGTCCAGGGAGGACGCCATTGCCGCTGCTCTACACCCAGCCCTCACCCACCTGGACTCTAAGGAATCCTATGTGCGAATGCTGTTCTTAGATTTAAGCTCAGCATTTAACGCTATCATCCCCCAGCAGCAAACTCGGTCACTTGGTACTCAAAACCTCTCTCTGCAACTTGGTGCTGGACTTTGTTACAGAAAGGCCACAAAAAGTGCGAGTCGGCAGAAACTCCTTTGACAAAAATGATGTGTCCTCAGCCCACTGCTCTTCACCCTGCTGACCCACGACTGTGTACCAACCTACATTAACAACAACATCATAAAGTTTGCACACGAAACGACTGTGATGGGCCTCATCGCCAACAACGATGAAGCCAATTTACAGGAAAGAAGTGAGCCAAAACTGACACAGTGCTGTAAAGACAACAATCTTTTCCTCAACGTGGAGAGAACATTCACAGCACCCTGTACTTTTTATAATACATTTTAATTCCTGTCAACATATATATAATATTTACACATAATAATATTTTTATTTTCTAGCAACTAAATAACTTGAATTCTATAATGCTTAATTGAATAATTTTTAACCAACTTTAATGACCTTAACTCAATGAATTTAAACTTAATAAAACAAATTTTCTTTATGAAAATCAAAAGTTCAAAATGCATTAAGCTCAACTATTGTAACATATTCAATAAAATGAAAACATTTTTGAAATCCAGAATTTCAATCAAGTGCTTCTCAGAGGAATGAATCAACAACATTATCATGATTGACATTATTTATTTAATGTCACAGCAGCCTAACTTTGAGGCATAACAATACTTTGTTAGGAAAGGTGTAAACATTTTATCTGAGCTCAACAGAACACTTTTCCACAACAACAAGCAATACAATACAACAAGCGTATTACATTGAACACTCTGACACTGCCTTTACAGAAAAACTAACAAGTCACAATTTGAAGCAATTGAACATCACATTGACAGATCTTGCCAAAATCAGGATGACCATGCTGACCAGCAGAACAGTCATCCATAGCAATTTTGAAGGTATCTCCTGTGGTGGATTATCTTCTAACAACTTTTAGTGGTGTAACAGGTAAACAAAGAGAAAGTGATCTTAGTTTTGATTTTCAAAATTTGCAATATGACAACAGACATAACATCATCTTTCATTTCCAACAACTACAACATCAACAACCATTTGAAGTCAGGTGCAACATAAAACATCAACCTATTGGATAACATCTCAATAATGAGCACATGAATGGATGTTAATGCACAAGTGCATTCAAGCTAGCTGCTTAGTTCAGCCTTGTAACAAGTCCTTCTTCAAGCTCAGCAGGCATTCTTTTAGTGGCTTGTTATCGTCCAAACACATGAGGATTTTCTGCACAAAGGTCCAACTGTGAATGAGTTTCTTTGGATAGTGTAGATGGAATATATAGATCGGGCCATACAGCAAAATGAAGGCATCAGGCAGTTTCGGAAGATCTCTCACAGCTTCACCCTCAATTACAGCAAAGATTCTCCCAGAACTGAAGATGTCTGCACAAACCACGAGGAGAGCAACAGGAGCGTCTGTGACATCTGGCTCCTCTTCCTGCTGCACAATACAAACAATACCATGAAAATCCAATAAGTCATACATGGCATGTAAATAGTTTCTCATTGTTAATTTTTAAACACCTCTTGAAGCACTCCTCACATGCCAATGTGTATACGGAGTTAATTGACTCTAATTATTTTCCCTATCAGATGTCTTATGTCTTATGTGACATTTACATTATATCTATGCTGGTTCAATTCATCAAAAACGGAAAAATTATTTGAACCCCTAATAACTCTTGAATGTACAGATAGTATTTGATGTTTTTATTCAAAATAGACTTCAAAAAACCAAACTTTATGATAATCACTCTTAAGTAAAATACTGGAAGACACATTCAAGTTTGTTAACTTTATGATACATGTACACTATAATAATTGAAATCAACACATGACAGAGCTTACCGGGTGGATCCTGAAGAGCACCGACCCATCCTCATGTAGGTACACAGGAAGTGCACAAATGGACAATGAGTCTCACATTGACATCATGTTCTTCCTTAATCGACAAATGAGAAGTATAAATATTAGTCCAGGCCATTTAAACATGATATTATACAATTGATTTTTTTTTTCCAATCATAGCTTATTTACAGATAAAAATGTCGGCACAAAATGTGATCATGACCAAGTCAATCGTTCACACACCTAGAGATCAAAAGTGCCAAGCATTTTCCACAGCGCCTCAGCTGTCTCGCCTGTACGTTAAGTCTTCTGCCTGTACAATTTGATCAGACACCACGTCTGTTCATGTTGCAATTGTATGTCGGTTGAGCTCTGAGTAGAACTGTTGAACTTTTAATGTGGTTGAACTCGGCAATTACCTGTAAACACACAAATACATACAAATGTATACAGAATGAGTAAAAACTTGTTGTAAGCATCTTGTCGGCTTGCCTGATGACAAATACGCTTAGCCATAGCATCAAAGTCTTGGACATCATGAATAAACATCAACTCCGCCACGGACACTTCATCTAACATGATAAATCTCATTGATCATTTTAAAATCCTGCATAGATCTTAGTGCGATCAATTTTTTGACAGGGACCAGATTCTTATCTCTGCTACAAGGGGCGCAAAGGATCACAGTTTTCAGGCCATTATTTCTCAACCGTTGGTGAAATTCAGTCCAGATTTGGTGCGTATGAATCAAGTGGAGGACATCTATCTTTTCTAGAGGGTATTTTAATCAAATAGTTCATATTTTACTGATCTGGGGAGAAATCTGTAGTGTTATTACTGAACTCAGAAAACATTGTTAACTGTATTTATCTTCATTATTAAGTCAACCAAAGTAAGGGACACAATATCTGGTATTTAATTAAAAACTGCATCTAATATGAATTTTTTAACTTTCTTACAATAGAAATTTAGTTTTTTCATTTTCCCCTTTTAACATTTTGATTCTCATGCCAATTCAAAGCATGTATGCATCATCTTTGTCACACAGGTATATTAATAATTTCTGAATAATCAATTATTTTATTAAACTCAATACATAAATCAGATTTTTGGAGAAGGTAACAGCTGGATGAAAGACAATTACTTATTGATTACAGTAAATTAACAAAAGAAGCAGATAGCAAGGTTAAATAGGAAACTCACCTGTTAATCAGTTTGTGATGAATCTAGTTTTGTGGCCTAGTGATTTTAAGGTGGGGAAAAAGTTGAGCAGCAGTCTCTGTCATCCTAGATGTGGAATGTGGAATGTGGAAACGAACAAAACCACAAATAAGTAAATAATATTAATAATATCCTCCCAAAAGTTCAGAATTATGTTAAGGGGCAGCATTTTATGGTTCAAGTTCCATATCTACAAACAGATGTGAAACTCAAGTGTGACAAATGCACCTTTCAGGTGAGACAGCCAAACACTGAAACAGGAGGTAAAGAAACCCTTTGGTACATGGCTATTATAATGAAACAGTCAACTACCAACAGTATGTCAGCACACATCATACCTAGATTTCTTTGAAGATTTGGGACATTCCACTCCACTCAATTTCCATTTGAGCCTACCAGAGGAAAAAAAATACAACAAATATAATTTAAACTTAATAAACGATGTATCACCTATTAACCAAGCACACAAAAACATTTAAAAGAGAATTACAGCTTGACATTTTGTGAAGTCGGTTCGGTTTTGGTATAGGTTCTCTTATTTTTTATATTCTATTGATGTTATTTATGTAAAGCTTAACTTGTTGTTTAATTATCCCAGCCACAAAGTTGTTACAGTGCCACAATGATTCAGTAACCAACGTATAGCAAGTGGCTATAAAGGCCAGACCATTGAAATGGTTCCGTAAGCAGAATAGCTAAAAACACCTAACAAATAATGACAGAAAGACACAACATTGGATACGCTCAAAAAGCAAAATACTCACCCCTTAAATGCACAAATCACTGAACACAGAATTCTCTGTGTATCATAATAATCAAATAATCTAAATTAATGATCAAATTACCAGGTCCCTAACTTTGCTGTAAAACCATCTAGCTGGCACATTACATTACATTAGTTAGCAAGTCTTCCAAACTGCCCTATCTCTTAACAATCATTTAATATTAAATGGACATGAAAATTGCACCTCAGTTGTGATAACTAAATGTATTGAATACTATACATGTATATATTTTCTGTGGTGTATAATAATAAAGTACATTTACTCAAGTGCTCTACTTAATTACTTTCCTTTATAATTAAGTAGTTTAAATACTTAAAAACGTTTACTGGAGAAATGTTTGGGATGCAGCTAATTTCACAGTGTAATATTAATAATTTTACTCAAGTAAATGATCAGTTTATTTTATCGACTGTCTGTATATTCTGACATAAAATATAAATTTGCTGTTGATATTGTCACTATAGGTAGTTTGTCTGACACCAAAGACATGCATAGTAATTATATTTTACTTAGAAATTATGCAAATGGAGGCTAACGTTACTGCCATCTCTCCACGTCACGTGGTTACCGCCGCATTAACGTGGTTACCGCCGCATTAACGTGGTTACCGCCGCATTAACGCGGTTACCGCCACATTAACGTGGTTACCGCCACATTAACAAATTCAATAGATAGCTTTGTCCGCTAGCTAGCTAGCTTAGCAGGGATTGGTGTGGAAATGGAATTGGCAAAGACTGTTGTAACAGTGCTGCATTCAGAAAATCTATTTAAATATGTCAAATCTTACAGAATGCCCATAAATCCTACGGATTTGCTGCATTTTAGAATATGTGTGACTGTGGGCGGGTCTTTAAATGATTTCTACAGAATACAAAGTTAATGGAGTACAGGGTGTCACGGCATGACTATGACTCTCGTAGTGCCTAGTCTTCCCCTGTCCGTCCCCGTCTCTTCCTCTGTATCTTTCTTTGTGTTTGTGTAGGTGCTCATGACCTGTACACATGGCTCAGCAACCACTCCAGAATATTCAATGTCATACGTGGTAATTTCCCCCTTTTATCTGTGAAAAGTTATTTCTGCTCCTTGTGCTTCATTCCCCATGAGTCTCTCCCCTTTTGTCCAGCTCTTTGTCGATAACCAGGAACTCCAACCTTCACCTCGTCACACCGTATCGGCCCTCAAGAGCCAAGCGTTCAGCCAGATTACTACAACCTTAAGAGCGCCTCACCCTTTCATCTACGTCAAAGTGTGCGTCAATTTTCCTGAATGTCATCACTGAGAACTAAAGTAATAGTATAAAAACAATGGTAGAAAGGATTGTGATTATCAGAAGAGTCAATATCGTTCATGCAAGACCAAGAGTTTGTGTGCAGCCCTCTTGGTTCATAATTATTTTTTTGCATTTAGGATGTCCCGTATTAACTGTCTGGTAGCTTCATACAGCTCAAAAGCCTTTTCCTGCATGCTCAACTAAACAGATTTGGTCACAGTTGGTTTGTGGTTGAGGTAAATTGCTTGCTTATAATAAATATCCCTACATGAGGCAGGGTTTCTGCATGTCCAATATACCCATTGGTTCAATTCATCACCACAAGTCCATTTAAACTTGTCCCAGTCAGTTAAGTCATAGTACTGCAGCAGGCAGAAAAGGAAAGTCTTTTTACCTCCTTTGTCTGTCTATTTTCTCTCTCTCAGACGATTTTATACGAGGGCAGTAGATGAATACAGAATCTAATACTCCTGTATTGATCCAGTGTCATATACCATTTGGTCAGACAAGAGACATTAATAAAAGATTACAGTGTCTTGTTAAGGGAGGCTTGGATAAATCACCCATTGTGTTTGGTATAATCAAAAGAAGTTTTTGCACTATATGAAGGATAATGCTGAATGAGACTTTGCCTTGGCGCACATGTAAACCCCTGATGCAGTTTTTCATTGTACATTGTAAGAGGTTGGCAATATTTGAGAAAAAGTTGATAAACCTGTCGCCTAAAAATTAGTTAGTACAATAGATAATTAAATTTAAGGTGTTAATTCTGAAAAAAATCATACATTTACTGATCTACTTAGTGATTTTGATGCAATCAATCTCCTTATTTTTGTTAAGTTAAGCCAACTTATCACATTTTACAGTATAGAAACTAGCAGTGTAGATAAGAAGGATGCAGCGATACAAGTTAATGCTCCATAACTTCCAAAATGGGGTTTATCTCACGGTCAGAGTATCTTCTTTTCCAAATATACAATACAAATAGTAAATGCATGATACATTTCCTCCATCTTTTCTGGGCAAATAATGTCCAAACATGAATTTTGAAAATGCAGGTTAAACAAAATACACAGGATAACACAGTGTCAACACCTCCATGAGCACATATAAAGCAGAGGTCACACCATACCTAGAGGGACAGGCAGGAAATGCAAACATTTAATGGATTCGCCTCAGCCACAACGTCACAATCCAGTGTCCTTCTAGTGCAAGTCCGGCGTAAAACCTGTGACAAATCAATACTCGGAACATGAAACTGATTCCAAACCTGATTCCAAACCGGATGGAGGAGGAGCTCTGGTTTACAAATACCATCGCCTTCCATTCTTCATCTTCTTCAACCATGCTTTCACTTCATCCTTACTAATCATTTTCAACTTCCTGATTTAAAAGTTTTCATATTCTCTACCCTTCTCTCTCGCTCTCCTTTTCTTCATTGATCAGTTATCTAAAATACTCCTTCCATCTTGCGCTCACACTCTCCTCCCTTGTTAGCACAGAGATTTGATCCAAATGTAAAGTGAGTTATATGTTAAATGTATAATTATTATTATTAGTACAATTACGTCTCTATGCTTAATCACCCTAATCTGCATTTATATGGATTCGGTTTAGATGTTTTCCTTCGCTTATAAGGGAATAGAATGGTTGGGCATATGGATGCAGATAATTAAGCTTGTTATTTTAGATGTTAAGGCCCTTCTGTGAACAAAATGCGGCTTTGGCAGAAGTGAGTACTTTTAGTATTTCTTTTTTAATCTGTTTCTCACAACTCCTAGGGGAATTCTAATATTAAATTGCTGTAGAGGCCTTTATGCTGACAGGAAGAATGCAGGTAAGTTTGATAGAGACATTACTTTCAGAGCACAGAGTCTTGATGATCCCAGAAGAAACTACGGAGAAATTCTGCGGAGAAAGTGATTGCATAATCTAATTTTGAATGCAGGCTACATGTATTTGATTGCCTCGCACCAATTGATAATATTGTGTCATAATCTGCGACAAAACGATGTGATTAATAAACTTAAAATGAATAACTTTCATATAAATGCATTCCATTTAAAGCAGTATGAGAGCCAGATTGAAAAAGAAGAGGGCGGAGATTTGTTCGCTACTGATTCTCCTTAAAAAACTATTAAGAATAGAAGAGAGTCAGAATAAGAAATAATAAACAATATATAAAACCATATATTTATATTAATATAGATTGATATAGGAATGTGAGAATGTATATTATAACAATATAAGACTAATATTATTATTCTATTATTCTTTTACAATATTAGTGCAAACAGACTTGCATATGAAAAGTTGTCCAATATGCATTATAAAGTGCAGCAGGAAATAACTTATTTCTGGTCCAAAACCAGTCTATTGACTCTGGATAGAATTAAAGTGAATTTACGTGTCTATAAAGTCCAAAATAAAGTTGTGATTTTACTAGAATACAGTTGCGACTTTTATGTTTATAAATTTGTGTTGTTAGTAGAATAAAGTCATCATTTTATGAGAATAAAGTTGTAAATTTATAAGAATAAATTTGATATTTTATTAAGAATAAAATTTTAACAATGAGAGTTAGGAAATATTTTCACATGAATACATTTGAAATTTCTAGAATTTTGGAATTTCTTTTTTCAATTTTTAAATGTGGCCCCTTTATACCTTGTCAAACTTCCATGTTCTTTCTTGAAAATAGTAAAAATTTGTAAAACTCACAAATTGAGGTAGTTTTTTCCCCGAGTCATTTTAACAATTTGAGAATTTTTTTTTATATCAGAGCTGTGGAATCGAATAAGCCACAGAATTGAGAGACATAAACCTGAAACCATCTTCGAACGTGGTGAAACTGAAAATCTGCTGAAGGACATTACAAACAGAAATGTTACCACTCTTTAGACCAAAGCCTGTCTTCCTCGAGGCCTGAAGATTCTCTCTTCTATAAACATAAGTTTTACAAAGACAGATAACCTGATTCTGCCTGGAGGAGGTTGTAAATTGAAACTTAATCAAAACTAAAACTAGCTTTGCAATCTGCTCGCTTTGAGCAGATTGCAAAGTTATGCTGGTTTATAGTCTACTGTCATATGAATTTATATTTTTATGCACATCAACCGCCCTGCTACTTGGAGATACCAATATATAACTTTTTGCTTCTGTGAGTGTTCTGCGACGCAGGGAGAGGGATGACGATTCAAAAGAAATACTCCAAACAACATATATTGTTGAATGCAATTTGTCCTGCATGAATTTGGTGTAGATGCAGATGAGCGTCTTTTGTCTATTTTCTCTTATCTCCGACTCGCAGGCTTAATTACCCGTTTGTGTCCATGTGGAGTCCGCAACAGTGAAAGGTGGTGCTCCACTTGTGCTGGTAATTATTTTGTACTTCACTGAGCTTGTTGACAACCCACTGAAAGTGTGGGCACCATCCATGATGACAAACCATCCGCGGTGGACTGCTTGGGGCTGATTATGTAGACTAAGATGGATTAAGCAGAGGAGAAACGTTAGCCATCCTGACAAAAGGACAACATTTTTTTTAAAGTCAGATGACTCTCATATCCTTTCATTCATTGTAGGTTTGACTTTAATCAAAGCATTTTTTGTTGCTTCAAATGAGCGCAATTTCAATAAATGATAAAAGAAGAGTAGCAGAATTATAATAATTTACCATCATTTGGGAAAAGCTACTGTTATTGTGCATCACAGGATCTGATGTGTTTTTTTCTTTTTACTTTATACTTTGCCTCAGAGATCAGAGCCGTCACTTTCAACATCGATTTTGCCTCTTATCTTAGCTTCTGCAATCCCTAATTTACCCGTAGTTAATTCCATTGAATTAAGTCATTTTACAAGAATTAGCCTCAGTCAATGCAGAAATGCCACTGAACACTGATCAGTCCTGGGTCTGTGTCCCATAGCCAATATCCAGACGATCATACGGGAGAGGCAGAGGTGAGATAGTAAGAGAGGAGAGAGAGAGAGAAGAGAGAGAAAGGGGCAGAAAGAGAGCAAATGAGACAGGAGAGGAGAGAGAGAGAGATTGTAGTGATAGAACAGAAAGATGGAAAAGAAAAAGGGGGCTAAAGAACGAGAGGAGGGATAAGAAAGGCAGGGGAGAGAGAGAGACAGAAAGAAAGATATAGATCCTGAGAGAATCCTGTAATCATATATCTTGATTAATTGAAAATGTATTAACAGTTACATTTAATTTGTATCAATTGCAAAAACAAATAAAAAAATATGCAGTGGGCTTTGTGTATGCAACAATTAATTATGGCAATAAAATTAATATTGTACTTCAGTTAAAAAAAAAGCCTACTTGTAACTGACCAGTGACCCATTACCATAGTTAGCAAAGTAATTACTTTTCTATACTTCTAACTGTAAAGAATTTCAAAAACTGACTTGTCATGCTGAGCTCAACATGCTGGACAGGTGTCGTCACTTGACAAAAGTATTCAGAGAACAGACCCCTCACTGTCACCAGCTGCCACCCTCCTCATCTTGTCCTGTTTTCTGTCTCCTTGTTCATAATCTCCTGTCATATAGCTCAGGAGGTAGAAGTGCTTGTCAAAGTGTCGGTGGTGTGAGCCAGGGCCCTATCTACGATTTGATGTGTCCATGAGGTACTGCACCCCAATATTCTCCCAATGGCTGTTCCACAGGTGTGTGAGTGATTATCGCTACCGATGAGCAGGTGGCGCCTTGCCTGTTAGCCTCTGCCCCCATTATATGAATGCTTGGGAGACGGACGTGCAAAGCAATCTAAGTGGTTCGTCAGCCAAGAATGTGCAATTATATAAAAATAGTCCATAATGTTGCTCGTCATGCAGAGCTGTAACTTTCTGCCACGAGTTTTGCTCTGCCGATCTTCACTTTTTACTGATACGGGAAGGGTCTATTGCGGGAGTATAGCAATGAAGGCTTAGGTTGGAGATGCATGAACATATATTTATATATATACATATATATATATATAAATATATACATAAATAGAGACCAGACTCATGTGGTCTCATTTTTGATAGTGAAATCTCACTGAAAGTCTGTTCGTAATCACACAAGCCAAATTAATGGGCTTCAACATACCCGTAAGGGTATTTGGGGCCTTCCCCATTTCAAGCACAACCTGTTCTGTGCACTGCATGTGTAGGCTAGCTGTTCTTCCTTTTGACTAATCTATTAACGGACCAACCTCCAAAGGAAAAGTTGCTTTGGATGGAGCATGTGTCTCTTGGGGCATGTTTGTTTCTGCAAAGAGCAGGAGAATGTTCCTTTACTTGACCAGATATGAAGGCCCTAAGGGGACATCCTACTCTGAGTTAGACAAAGAGACCTTTTTAGACTTGTTTCCCCCAGTTCCCTTTGTATTAGTGGCTGGATGTCATTATCACAGGCCACATTCACGCTATTTTTATCAGTGATACTGCTTTCTTCTGAGTCCACCAAAGGAGCGATAAAAGGAGGCCAAGAGAGAGAATATAATGCAGACCATGGAACCAAGACCCGCCTAGGCATTCTCTCTTTTTCTGTTTCTCGGTAAGCATGGTACCACCTTGACTGAAATTACTCTCTGGAAACCAATATACGGAAGGCCAAGAGGCCACTATGGGCTGAGAAATCTCTGTCAAGGGAGAGGACCCCCTGGAGGCCAATTTACAGAAGGCTTCAAGGCCCCTATGGGCCAGTGCTTCAATATCATGAAGGCTGATATACAAAAGGTGGTTTGGAGGTGCTGAAACTGCCACCTTCAAATGCTGAGGACATTTGTATGCCAAAGAGCCACTGCCTCACCAGTTCCCCTCAGTCTCCACTAGGGGAAATTATGTCAGCTTCTTTTGTCATGGGTGTGGCGGAGGCAAGTGCTCTGGTAGCTCCAGGCGCCAGGTTATGCTGCAGTGATGCAGATCTACTGACTGCACATATGCCATTCCAAGTTCAAAATTCTCCGTCCTACCGCCATGGGTTGTCTCTGGACTGAAGTCATGCTTTATTTAAGGCGCGAGTAGCCAGTTAGATCTGAAGGTGTGGCATAGACAAAGAGAGACACGTCTTCATCTAGTATCCTTTGATCAACCAAAACATGTAAAGATCATAAAAGTAGTGAAAAATGGTGGCACTAAAAAAAAAAGAAACCCATAGAAGAAGTTAGATCTCAATTACTCCATAGTTAAAGTTCATTTATAGCAGGAAAGAAAAGCTACTCTGCCTGCCGCTTGTCACATTGTCTTTCCACAGTTCAACACTACTTTTGACTTCCTAGTGACGATCAGAAAAATCCGAATGACGGCACACATGGATGCCTATACACTAGCGATGTGTCCAGCTGCAGCTGGTTTGTCTTACACTCAAACATTCGCCCCAATGAGAATATTTGGGACAGAAGTTTCATACGTTTAATAAGTAGTTGGGTGGTGAGATAGTCTCTTCAGTCAGAGAACAATGGTTACTGAGTAACCTACAGTTCACTTCTCGCTCAGTTGTTACTCCTCTGCTTACTCATGTCAGTCATGAAAAGAGTGACCTTCCTAAAGGCAAGGGAAGTGGTCAGTGGTCAAAACTACAAATATGAAACTAATGTTGGTACTTGTCCAACTGAATGAATTGCAATATTTACCGGCATGAAAAGCCTTCTACCTTCTATGGTTCTCTCAGTCAACTCTACTCACTGCAGTCTTTCTGAAGTGGAATTATTGCAGCCCTGGCTCACATCTGAGTGTGCGCTTTGCGTGGGTGCCTTCCTACACAAGACAATATGAAATCCAGCTTGACAACATTGAGAATTATAATACATTTGATATGTCTGTCATTGCCTTTGGCAAACTGCACAAGTGATGTGAAACCCTGAGAAAGGTATTTTGGCTGCATGTCTTCTACTTCTCAGCCTATAATTTGTTATGAAAATGAGGCAACGCTTTAAGGTTTAGAATTTAGCTCAGCTAAACTGTTTATAGTCTAGAACACATTTTAGCATGTCAGTTAGACACAGGCTAGTATGACAGTAGCAATAATTGGAGTACATTAATGGTACTCCTCATTTATCAGTGATTAAAAATATCCCCGTACTGAAATGCCACCAATGAGTTTTTGCTTCTGCTACGATCTTTTTATTGTGACTCAACAAAAATCATTCTCCTCTAGATATGGGAGAGTTACACATTTATGTTTTACCAGGACCTCTTCAAAATTAGGAATGAGAAAAAAGACAGTCTACCAAATAAACAATTAAATAATTTAATAACTCTGTCATGTAACCCACTTTTGGGTCGCAGGGCGTTGCCTGGGCAAAAAAATTGTTAAGAAAAAAAATCCTCTGCGCTTATTTTGAAGGGGATTTTTCATGCAGCAGGGCGCCGTCTATTTACACTCCTTAACAGTAGGTGGAGATAATGATCTGTAATTCTAATTGAAACCCGCCATTTCACAGCATAGAAGAAGACCCGCAAAGCTAGCTGTCATTATGCTAATTGAGCATGGCGAAACAAAAGTAAAACACCGACTTCATGAGATATGGATTTTCATCATTTAGGACAAAGAAGGACAAAAACCTCAGTATGCTCTGACCAGAAGGGTATTGACACATGAAAGCATGAAGCTGTAAAAAACAAACAAACCGGCATTTGGAATCGAAACACGGTTCTCTCAAAGATAAACCTGTGGATTACTTTCGAAGATGACTTGAAGATCTGAGGACATATCAAAAGTGAACTTCTTCGTGCTCGAAGCAAGAACGGGCACTCCGTACATCTTACCAGGTGGCACATGGTATTGCTGATTTAAACAAGCCCCATACTATTGCAGAGGACCTTATCTTACCTGCAGTCATTGACATGGTCAGAGAGGTGTTGGATCAAACCGCAGCGGATGGATAAACTGAAAACTATACCTCTGTCAAATGAACCTATAAGTAGGCGAATTGAAGACATGTAGGATGACATCCAACAACAGACCACTGCTCGCATTAAGGCAAGTGATCATTTAGCATTACAAATGGACGAAACTACAGACATAACAAACAAAGCTGTTTTACTCATTAACGTGAGAAGTGTGGGACGGAACTTACCGGAACAACCTTTCTGCACAGGAGAGCCCCTTACTACTCTGACTGCAGAGGCCATTTTCAGCTACCGTGGACTAATATTTGAGTTCAGTGGGCCTAAGCTGGGATATGTGCGTTGGTATCAGAACTGATGGCGCTGCCTCCATGACAAGAAAAAACTTGAGGGTCATGAGGAGAATACCTGAAAAAGCTCCGAATGCAACTTGGAACCACTGTATTTTGCAAGGGGAGGCCATGGCAGCATAGGACATGGTACCAGTACTTCATAGAACATTAAAAGATGTAATCCGTGTGTTAAACTAAATTAAACGGAGTGCAAAGAACACCCGATATTTTCAAAAACTGTGCCAAGATCTTGGTAGTGAGCATGTACAGGTGTTGTATCGTGCCGAGGTACGCTGGCTTACGAGGAAAAAGATAGTAATCCGTTTTTAGGAACTGCCTGCGAGCTGAAATCGCAGCCTTTCTTGCCCGTAACAATTCACCCTTTACAGACCTGTTTAGCAGCAGTGTGTGGCACACAATTAAACACATTAATTTTGTCTATGCAGGGGAGAGGGAACAACATTTTTGAACAATATGACAAATTTGATGCTTTCAAAAAAAAGATCACCGTGTGGGTAAGTCATGTTTCTAAAAAAACTACTTCAATATGTTCCCCAAGGCCTGTCATGAGGGACTGCTACTGGACACGGCAGGAAACTATCACGATACATCTGAATGAACTTCTGGAGCAGTTTTATGACCACTATCCCGAGAAACAGAGGGATGGTTCAGATGAAGACAAAACACAGAAAGAGAGCATGACCTCAGAGTTGCTTTGTCTACTATAACTCCAGACTTTGAGACTCTTGTCATAAAACTGCCTCTGAAGAAACTGATTTTTTTTCCATAGTCCAGTGTTGGTTGTCATGAGTATTCTCATTTAAAGCTACATAAGTTGAGTCTTTTTGAAAATACTTCTCAGGAATAAAAAAGTTGCACTTTTTTATTACATGTATTTTGCATGAAAACACCAACTGAGTCTGTTTAAAAGGGCTGCTACTGAAACGCTCTGATTGTTATGTAAGCCGTATGATTGATGCATGAATAAGTGACTGAATAGTTTTAATTCGTTTTTGAAAGCTTGTGTCCCTAAGACGCACTTTTTGGCTCCTCGATTTGGGTTTCGGCCTGTCATTAAGGGGTGATGGTGGGTCCCGAACTCAGACTAGTTGAAAACCACTGCTCTAGAGTGTTACTGAGGATTGAGATGTCTGTTTGCCCTTGAATAACCTTCTTAGCCTGCTGCCACTTGGACCCGATCTCAAATAAGCAGAACGAAAATGCAAAACCAAGAGAAGCAGTATATTCAGCAACTTGATTCTGATCAGGCAGATGCATCTAATAAGTCCAGTCTTGAGGGAACTGGAGCTGGGGTAAAAGTGTCCACCCTAAAAAATATCTACAAAATATCTCTCTCGCTCAATCTTTTATTTCCTGCTGTTGCTTTCAAAACATAAGTGCCTTGGACCTAGCCGATTCCATAAGAAATTACATTTTGAGAAGTAGGTTTGACTTTTTGAACATCTACAAAATCCCTTGACTCTGCAAAGACAGCTACAGAATGAAATGTGAGTGAGGGGGGGTCTGATCAGAAGCAGGGGTTAAACTAGACCTATAATGTTATCACCGACAGGAGGGGTATATCCCTGAATAGTCCCCAATACACTGCATTGTAAAAGCAATCCCCCCTGATTGAATTTATCTCCACAGTATTTTTTCATAAAACGCTCCCCCTAGTGACTAAAATATGAAGTATTTGAGTGAAATATGATTTTTATGAGACAGATTTCCTGAAGTTGATTCATATGCACCAAATCGGTTCATTGGCACCATATTTGAACAAATTTGGACAAACGGACAAAAATGTCTGAAAAACACTGTTTTTTTCAGAAAAATTCTCTCCTCTAGTGAGTAAAATATGAACTATTAGTGTAATATGTGATCTGTACTACAAGGTTTGAGTCCATTCTAATGCACCACAGGACCAAAGGTTTTAAAGTTATGGCCCGAAAACTTTTGGAGAAACCCCCCAGTGTCAGAAATATAAAACTGACATTTCAAAAAAAAGAAACACTCCAGTTCTTCCTCGCTCTAAGATCTATTTGTTACATTTTAAATGAGCCAAGAGACAGTTTTCAGTTATTGTGTTAACAAGAAGGATATGCAGCACGCACTAATAGTGTGGCGGGGATGATGATTCCATAATATCCCTGAAACGTTGGGGATTTAATCAATATTTTGGAAAGGTTGTGCCCCTAAAGTACGCAGAAAAGCCCGAGGAAAACCTGATAATGTTTGTGTTTCCTGAAAAATTATTTTTTCCCGCTCCCATTTGGCTATGGCTGTAGCCTCAGGGTTTGTTTGCACAAATTCTTTGTTGCTCATTGGGAGGAGCTATTCTCCCGTGACAAAGGGTCAAATTGAAATCTACAATCAGTTGTTGATTTTTATATTCTTTTCACCTGTTATTATGTTGAGACACCAGTGTACAGTATGTAATCTTTGAAAACATGATAATGATTCCATTGTTGTTCCAATGTTCCATTGTTCTTCGCTCACCTTGATTGATGCTGAAAAGCTGGTCCACGCGTTTGTCTCCTCCAGACTGGATTACTGTAACGCACTTCTCATCGGGATCCCTGATAAAAATCTTCAAAAACTACAGTATGTTCATAACAGTGCTGCAAGGATCCTGACGAGAGTGCGTAAACACGAACACATCACCCCCGTTCTTCATTCCCTTCATTGGCTTCCCATCTCCACCAGGATTGATTATAAGATCTCTCTCCTCACTCACCAGTGCATCCATGGTAACGCACCCCCCTACCTAAAAGAACTACTCACCCCACTGACCTCAACACGATCCCTCCGTTCTACCCACTCATACCGCCTCCTCCTTCTCCGGACTAAGCTCAGCACCATGGGTGATCGGGCTTTCTGTTCTGCTTCCCCTCGTCTGTGGAATGCCCTCCCTGACCATCTGAGGGCTCCACAGACGACTGACACATTTAAAAAAGGACTTAAAACTTAGCGGAACCTATAACTTTAATTAACATTGCTGCTTTTTGGTCAGGTTTTTATATAGTTATTATTTTTATTTTTTTATTGATGCTTTTATCTGCTTTTACTTTGTAGCAATTTGAGATTTGATCCAAATGTAAAGTGCATTATAAATAAAATGTATTATTATTATTATTATTATAATTTTATTGTGTATTGTGTGTGAAGAGCCACTTCTGCTCTATCCTGAAGTGGATTCTTCCTCTCTCATATAGAATTTTTTTTCCATTACTTGGCAAAATCCTTTCCTTAGAGGTATAACTAGAGTAAACATCATGTTCTCATGTCTAACATGCAGGCTTACAAAGCTTTTCCTTTCGATAACTCTTAATTAGGGTGGCTGTAGCTCAGTGGGTAGAGCGGCATGTCGAAGGGTCCTTGGGCAAGACCCTCAACCCATTATTCTCCCTAGAGGTTCAAAGGAAGCTGTCCACTTCTCCCTTAGGGATGGGTCAAATGCGGAAAACTGGAATTTCCCTCGAGATAAATAAAATATTTTTTTTAATTTCCTCTAAATTGACTTCTTGACAAATATAACAGCAGCCCAGAACTTTGATACAGTAGTTTTTAAATCTTTTTGTTTATTTTGACTGCCACTAAAATTTGAATTAAATGAAGAAATAAAAGCCCCCGAGGGGCTTCAAAAATCTAAATGTACATATCCATAGTGTAATTGAAAGTAGCAAGCTTCAAATTACAATTGCCAATCATGGGTATTGGTTTGTCATTGCAGATATCTACTATACCTTTTCAGATATCCGCAATATCTAAATATAAAAAAAGATAACCTCAGGTTTTGGACCTCAGTGTTTTTTAATCCTGCATTCTGCCATACTTTTGACACTTTATTTTATTACATTGATATGGTAATAATTACTATGCTTCATTTTTACTGAGATTTACCGACTACTTACTCCGAGTTAATTATTATGATTTATTTTACAATAACCTACTGATTATTTCTACTGTCATTGTAATCTTTGTG
>VRLP01004561.1:0-47326 GCA_009660295.1 Lophius piscatorius
GGTACAACCGCCCTTTAATATGTGTATGAATGAATGCTAAAAACAAATATTACATTACAGTAGAAAGCGATGTCTAATATCAGCATACATGACAACTTACACAAACGTTTTCCTTTACGGACCGACCAGATGACGTAGGATTCTATTAAGTACGGCAGCAGTACTGCTAACAGGGAGGCAACCTGGCCAGCGCCATGTCTAGAATCCTAGGAGATCCAAACAGAAGTGATGGAGGTACGTGACGTATACAGACTTGTCCCAATTCTGAGCGTAAAAGCTTCAGTCCCTTGGGCACCGAGGCCCCTAAGTGCATATTTCCTCAACGTCAAACAAGTGCACACCTCAGTGAAGGCTTTATGGCGTGACGCCAAAATTGGGACAAGACCAAAGTGTTTAAAGTTAAGGAACTGTTTCTGTTCCTTAACTTTATTTGGATGATTACACAGTTATTGTTGTGTATGAATGTATGTGCGTGTGCGTGTGTGTGTGTGTGTGTGTGTGTGTGTGTGCGTGTGTGTGTGTGTGTGTGTTTTACTGTTTGAAGCACTTTATGTTGCATTTTGTTTGTATGAAAAGTGCTCTAAAAATAAAGTCTGATTGATTGATTGTTTGCTAATTAAAAACACACTTGATTTCTAATAATATTTTACAGACTTTACTAGAAGCTAGAACTTTTTGTTTTATTGACAATTTTGGGCCCTGACCCAAAAAGACGTCAAAAGGCATAAGTTACACATTACTTTAACCTGAAACATTCACATGTCCTCTAGACTAAAGCGCACATGCCAACTCAGGAATACCAGGGTTACACAATATCAACAAGATCTCTGTAAACCTCCTGCTTATACACTGTGGGGGCTCTAACCCTGTTAACAGGAGATGTTTTGGGTTTTGTCCTTCTTAATAAAGATATATGGTTAACATCTGCTTTATTTTTCTTGGTTTAGTGCACACAATGAAGATATGTTATGGAGGTGTTGATTAGGATGTTAGAACAACCTCCCTGTCAGTGTCTGGTAGCCTCCAAAAGCCTTCTGGGAAACTGGCGAACGACTGAGCAGCAGCATCCTGCCATCTTAAGAAGGTGGAGCTTGCTCGTCAGACCGTACCACTCTGCTGCAGCCAGAGGGGTGTTTCCCCAAACACACCCAAACGTCTCAATAACATGGGGGCCTTCTCCCCCCTTCAATCAAATATGGACTGGCCAGGATAGTTTATATAACTCTGCAGATAGAGTCTGGTTATCTCTTAGTCAGAGGAGAACTCTCTTTGTGGAGCTATGGTGTACTTTGTTTAATTTTATACCTTTGCTCTAGACCAGGGGCGTGAAAATCAGCCATGTTTAACCTGAGGTATTATAATAATTTAATCTTATTTCATTTACTCATTTTATAGAATTATGACATTTCTATGTCTCCCTCTCCATCAGCAGCGTTTCACAGAATCATTTCCAATGAAAAGTTTTTATTTTTTATCAACAACAGCCAGAGATTTGGATTATTCTGTATGAGCTCTGTGGAAATATGGATTATTTGAAATCACACCTGTTAATTTTGCCCTTCAAATTGTTATCAAATCTACATGTTTTTAATATATTTGTTTGTACGTCTCTGATTTTAATCCGTACATGTCCATTTCATGTACACAGCTAACTTTTTAAGAAAAGAAATTCAGATCTCATTGAGACTATCTGTTTGACTCAAAGACTAAACTAAACTAAACTAAACTTTCAATTTTAGGCAAAGCACAGCACATTTTATTGTTTATGGAATAGATATGCCAGAGAATTGCATGAATCATGACTTTATGATAAATTATTGACAGGCTGATGGGAGTTTTCGCTGGAATCAGATCTGTTTATCCAAACATCGCAGCATTTCCTCAGAGTTTGAGAGTAAAATTAATCTGTATTGATCCCTGGGGTGACGACCAACCTCCCAGGCGGCAAAAATAATTAGATACAGAAAAAACAATACAAGTCTCAGAGAATATTCCTGACCTTGGCAGCTCTATGTGCATTCAATATTATATATTTAATATTATATGTTATTCAATATATTCAAAAATTCACTCTCTAGCACCGCTCATGGTGGGAGAAAGTTTTATTTTTAATGCTAACATTTTAGAAATGCACCCCGCTCTAGCGTTTCAACCAGTATTGATCAGAGCGACTGAAATTTACTACCTGAGTGGGAATATTTCTTAAAGACCAATATACAGAACTGTATCATCCGCAAATATCAATACTTGTCTTCCTCTTCTTTTTTGAGCTTTTAATGGCAGTTAGTAACGGCATCCTTTTAGTTGTATTATCACCTCCTTCTGGCTTTTGTTGCTTCTTCTTCCTCGTCTTCTTCGTGGTCCTCCTCTCCTCGCCCGTAAGTACATTTCCATCCTCTATCCTTAATCACCCTAACCTGCTGCACATCCTTCCCATCTCGATCTATCCGCCTCGCCAATCGCTACAAGTTCTTTTCTCCTGTTTTTTGCTAACCTTTCCTTTTCTTATACTCTCCTGAACCTCCTCATTCCACCTCCAAGTCTCCTTTTTTTTCCTTCCCTCTCACCAGATAAGACACCAAGCAGCTTCCTACCCGTCTCTCGTATCTCATTTGCTGTAGTTGCCCAGTCATCTGGCAGGTTGTTTGATCTTCTGCTTTACCTCTGCTCTTTTCCTCTTTTGTACTACCAGAGTCATCCTACCAACTACCATTCTATGCTGTCTGGCTACTTCCTCCCCCGTCCCCACCTTGCAGTCTCTTAACTCTTTCAGATTGCATCTTCTGCATAGGATTAAGTCTACCTACCTCTGCTTTTACATGTCACCCTTCCCTCTCCTTGAAGTACATGACCAGAATCACCCCTTGCCCCATTTCTCCTCCCATCTACTCCATGATGAAACAGTTTGTAGCCTCCTCCAATGCTTCTAGCCTTGCTGCCTTTCCACCTGATCTCACAGGCAACGCAGTATATCTACCTTCCTTCTCTCCATCATATGAGCTAGCTCTTTGTCTTTTCCTGCCATTGTGTCAACATTTAAAGTTCCTACTCTCAACCCTGCACTACTGCCTTTCCTCATCTCGCCCTGCTTCCTGGCACATCTTCCCATTCTAGATCTTTTTTTACCCCCTCTGGTTAACAATGCCAGCAGGGTTGTTAACCTGGGTCCAGACCGATCTGGTTTGGAAATCAGCTTCGTGTTCCACGTATTCATTTAGCATAGTTGTTACGTAGGGAACCGGAAGTACCCTGGCTTGTGACCCCCTTTGTGGTTGAATTTAAAGACACAAATTTCTACAGAAAGATAAACAATAGGTAAACGCCATATATTTATGAGATAATGTGGATATTTCGGTTTAAAAGTCTGAATTGATTATCATTTATTATAATTTAATGTTAATAATGATGTAAATGTAAACAGGTTGACATTGGATCTTCTTTAAGACATTGTACATCGTTCCCATATCTGTTGTGGCAAAATTCTGGCAACCACAGCTGCCAGTACTTTACTTTAAATTATACGGATAGTTTTTGCAAAGTATTCTATGTTGTCCGATCCAACAGAAGAGCTACTGTAGCACAAATCGCTGAAAAAGTTAAAAGGAGTTATACAGTGAACTGCAGAGCTGTTGTTGGCAGGAAAAGGGGTTCCTCACAAAACTGGGTTGTTGGTTTTAGATTTATGGTTGTTAACTTGGTTAAGATATATAAAAACTTTAATGGTAAGGACATCCAGACTTTCAGAGATCCTCATTTTTACATGATCTAAGATGGATTTTTTTCTCCTTTGGTTAATTAAAACTTCAAAATCAAATTTGGAATGGTGATATGACAAAGAGAAATATTACATGTATTTTACGTATTTATCCACTTACGTCTAAATGTGCAGCCTTTTCCCTTTTTTTTTTGGGTTAGAGAAAAAGCAGATTAGATTTTACAGTGCATTAAAATAAAGCACCATGGTATTAGAATGAAACTCAGATTAAATGAACCAGTGTGAAACCATTTAAATTCGTCAAAATCGAAACTCTCGTTCAACGAACCCTATATAATGCAGCTTGTTTATTATAATCCTATTAATCCTGGTAATTACTTTTAATTATTAAGGGCTGTAATAAAGATGTGTGCAGAATTAGGCGCAGAAAGCAGACAGAGGCTCATGCTGGTTCTCTTTTTTTTTGCATCTGAATAAACAGCTGTAATC
The DNA here is from genome assembly GCA_009660295.1 of Lophius piscatorius. Lineage (NCBI taxonomy): Eukaryota > Metazoa > Chordata > Actinopteri > Lophiiformes > Lophiidae > Lophius > Lophius piscatorius. The sequence continues at coordinate 4,205 of VRLP01004561.1, forward strand.
ATTTCCCATGCTGAACAATGAACATCTCATGACATCCATCAATCATTGGTTGCATTTCGTCTCAGGAACTTTTGGTTTCGGTGCTGAGGCTGCGGGGACCGACTGACGCTCCTCGTGTCCTGCACCGGACGCGTAAAAAGGCGCATGTGTGTTACATTGCTGTGATGCGAGTTGAGCCGCATCCAAACGCACTGGCCGCCTCTGGGTGATTGCCCCCCACCCCACCCCCTTCTCTCTTCCACCACCTCCTCCCTCCCCTCCTCTTCCTCATCTTGGTGGTGTTGTGCGCAAAATCTCCAGCGCCGGACGGACGGACGCAGTTTGACGAGCGGCTCTAACCAAGAGAGAAACCAGTCATGGATATTTAAGGAGAAATTCATCTTTTTTCCCTATTATTATTTCATCTATTTGTTTGTTTGTTTTTTTCCTCCCTCCTCCCTGTGATGTTGGGGTTTTAATTGAACCTGCTCGATGTCTCTCATCAGTTTCTAAGCGGAGCAAAATGAGGATTTCTCCTGGAGACTGGTTTTTGTTGATGTTGTCAGGGTTTGGGGGACTGGCGATGGGAGCTTTCCCGAGCAGCGTACAGATCGGTGAGTGATGTTAATCCAATGGTGTCCTGTCTGCTGCCGCTGCCCTGCCACCATCCAACATTACTCAAAGTGCACGCTTCTTCCGCAGTCCTGCATCTTCTTGCTTGTGTTGCTGCTGTGCACGTTTAACACACACTATGTGCTTCATGGCTGCGAGCTGGAGCGCGTGGATCCCGGTGCTCTCCGCCACTGCAGCAGATCAGAGCAGCAACGTGTGTGTGTGTGTGTGTGTGTGTGTGTGTGTGTGCGTGTGTATGTGTGTGTTTGTGTGTGTGTGTGTGTGTGTGTGTATTCCCTATGCAGGCTGCCTGTGCATTGACTGCTGTTAACACTCTTACATCCTGGCTCTGTGATAAAGCTCCACTAATGTCCCAGTGGTCTCACACCTCCACTGCTTCCTCTTCTCCAGTGTTTCTAGACATCTTTTAGCGATTCAAAACTTAGCAGCGATTTGTTGAATTTTAAAATTGCATGCTTTTTATTTCACTCTAATGATATGTTTGATGAATGAAAAGAAGGGCAAACTGTGACCTCCAGTTGTGGATCCCAAAAATCAATCATCAGTATTTTTTCTTTCTTTTTTTTACCCCTATATACTATATATATACTATAAATATATATATATATATATATATATATATATATATATATATATATACATACTTTTTGGTGATTTTGACCTTCGTCTGCTGTAAACCTTACAGAAGAAGATCAGGACCACATTTAATTTATTTATTTTTTTGTCCCGGACAAATGCAGGGACTATTGTAACAGGTAACAATCACAAGATGCATACGTTTGAATACACGATTGTAGCCAATGGCCGATTTGCAATCTCAGTTCCTGGTTTGGATTTCCTGCAAAAGAAATCATAATGAGTTAAGAACATTACTACAATTAAAACACTAGAATAAGACACATAGTGAAACACGATATTCCTGTTAGAACATAGATAGTATGGAGCTGCATGATTTTCTTAAATTCTACAGAAATGAAATGTAAAAGTGTATAATTGTGAAATACTGTCGATTTCAAAGTTTTAAAAAAAGTCTGAAGTTATTGTAATGTACCGTAGAGAAGTTTACAGCAGATCTGTTTTTTTTGTGGTAACTCACCGTAATGACTTGAACAGGGTCACTGTATTTTTTATGGCCAAATTCTAGCAACCATTTGCTGGTATTTTACCATAAAGTAACCAGAATTTACCAGAATTTTTACAGTATTTAAAGGATAACATTTGCAGATATGGAACAGAAATAATGAGTTGTACGAAAATGTATTTTTAGATTAAAGACAAAATTAAATCAATGATTTCAGGTTCCTAAATCTTTGTAGGTTAGGGTTAGGGTTACGACATAGATTTTGAGTATTCTCAACTCGTTAATTTTTACAATGTTCGCCTCTGCTTGTTGAGGAGTTGAAGCAACATCAGAACCAGTCAGCCTGAGGAAAAATGACAAGCTCTTCAAATTATTCTCCTTGTCTTTTTAAATCAACATGATACTGGATTCCCGGGGTCGATCCAGGGAGGTCAAAGGTCAGGGTCTGTACAGAACAGAGCGGCTGGAAGTGAGTGCGCTTCCTGAGTTGAGCAGGGGTTTAAACCGGCATCTCTGAAACTGCTGTGCCATCAGTCTAAGGAGAATATGTGCAGCTAATTGAAGTAAAATCTGTATACTCAGCTATTTCCTGATATTTTAAACATCATAACCAATTCTCATTAGAGTCTGGCTAACAGCCTTCCTGTCAATGATGGCAGATATTGCCTGTGTCATTATATTTCACATCTCGGCTCTTTAGTCGGCCTGCGGGAGTGTAAAAATCCACAACGCACCAGTGTGCACTATCACATTTCATTAAATAGTTCTCAAAAAGCTCCATCAGTTCTCTGAGAGAGTGCAAACATCTCCCCCAACAACAACTATCACTGTCAAATAATTGTCACTGAAAACCCCACACCGATTAGCAGTGAATATGTGCTGTGCGCACGCATTCAGCCCAGAAACAAGTGTGCAAATACAGTCGGTGGTGGGAGACCTGCTCAGCTGCAGCCACAGATACATTCTGACAGCAGTGAGAATTATAGGTCTGACTTTTCATTCATTTATCTCCACTGTGCTTTTATAAGCCTGACCCGGCTGCAGCCTGTCCTGCTGTGAGTTTTATGGTGGTTAAAGGGAGCACCCCTTGACAGCAAGTCAATGCAATGCTCCCTAAAACAAAAAAAATAGAAGTAGAAACATTATCAGAATAATCTTATAAAATACTAGACGTGCACCATTAAAGCAAAGCAGGGTTGTTAGGAAAGATGTTCCAACCAGTATTTCTGCTCTCAGGGTTCTGCCAAGATATTTACAGGTCCTCCTCCGAAGCGCTTGTACCTGCGGAAGAAGAGCCTACTGTTAATTTACTTGAATCTAACATGCATAGAACCCAAAGCTACAGTAAAGAGGGGGTATTGTATCTGCTGGAGACTCTTAACCCGCCATTTTTGTAGCTTTTCTTTGTGACATTCTGAACATTGTGTATGTGTTGCCATGGCGACAACTGACGTCAGTATCCTCAAAGGTGGTTAAGAGTTTTCCTCAGCGAGTATAATGCACCTTGTTTACTGGAGCTTTCAGGGCGGTGCATGTTAGGGTCATTATTAAGTTTATTTGTTGAATTCGCAAAGTGGATTAAAGTTTTATTCTAAGTCACATGACTGCATGACCCGGACGTTATTTCTTAACGTGTTGTGTTACGGCTTTTGCGGCGTGCATGTGTTGTGAAACTGATGAAGATGTATTCTTTATTTGAAGCATGCGCATGTTTTCCAATTGATCTTTGCCAAAATCTAATGAACAAACATATTTTTGTTTATTTAAAAAATTTTAAAAACATTTTATCTCCACTAGTGACACAATTCAAATAAGTATTTCCAATTTAAATTTCACACTCTGTAATACTTAGTTTAATTGAGTGTCACCAGTGAACACTATTGTTTTTAAACAGTGTAGAAATTATATAATAATATAGTTAATAATAGTGCACACAGTTGAGGCGTAGAGTGACTTGCATTAATTAAGGAAATATGGATTTTGCTCTCTACCAGATTGAATAGAATAGAAAAGATTTATTGTCTTTTTACAAAAAAAATGTGCTTGTGTGGTGCCTTAAAAGTTGTTACGTAAACGTTTAAGTGTCATTAAGCTCATAAAAAAGGCGCTATATAAGTCCAATTTATTATTATTATTATTAAACTCTCGTTACACAGACGTGGGTTCGTACGTTTACACATTCATAATGAATAATAAAAACAACATGTAAGAAACGATTGAGTGTCAGTGAAGCATCAGCATAGTTGCACTATTTCCCCACATATATCGCACATCGCTCTTAGTAAAGTGCATCATATGATGTGATGGAGTAATAACATGTCGCAGATTATGTTATGAAATGACACTGTCCATGTCATTTCATACATACAAGACATAAGGATTTTTTTATTTGATCATAACCTTTATTAGTTGGAGGTCCCAGGAACGAAATGCCAGAGCTGTCTTTTCTTTAATAACCGTCTACCGTCCTGTCTTTATCGATCTGACTCCCTGTACACTCCAAACAACCATGTTCCTCTCTTTTATCAACCCAGCCTTTAGACCATCAGTTCATACATGTTCCTGGCTTCTGCCCTCACCTTGATCTTGTATTTGAAAGCATCTCTTTTGGTTCTTGGCTATCACGGGCTAATTCCTACTAATACCTTTGAAAAGTCTGGATATTATGGAATCGTCATCGCCGCTGCCGCCGCCACCGCCACCGTGATGTTAGCATGATAACTCAAAAACTATATAGCAAATTCTTTTCAAATTTTAAACCCACAAAGACCTTAGTGCGAGGAAGAACTGGATTGTTTTTGTCAGGTGCATATCAATCGACGCAAGGAGATATATCCTTTAAATATAATTTGTTTTACTCTAGTAGATAATTACTTACTACAGGGAAAAAATATTCCATGGATCATATTCAAATTTGATACTTAAATAGATCTAAGTGCAAGGAAGAACTGGGTTGATTTTGGGATATGGCTGATGTAAAGTTCTGACACTAGGGGGAGCTATATCCGCAAAAGATTTTTGGCCATAAATTCTCAAGCAATGGTCCGATTTTGACCTATCTTGTATTAATCATGATTTATTGTAAAAGTTAAAATTTTACTCACTAGGGGGAGCTTTTTTTTTTTTACAAAAACTCACTCTTTCCAGACATACCTCAAAAACTTTCATGGATCATTTTCAAACTTTGTACCCACTTAGACCTCAGTGTGAGGAAGAACTGCATTGATTTGGGGAAATGTCGGTTGTATATAATTTGTTTTCCGGACATAACTTCTCAAACGTTTTAGTCGACTTTCCTAAACTATGACTAAAATACTGTGGTAATAACTTCACATCTAGTTTGAGGGGCTCAATCAGTGGGATTGTTTGTAAAATGAAAGGGACGGGGACTTTTTGGGGTGATATACCCTTGCTGTCCCATATGACAGCATATGTCTAGTTTGTTCTGGCTTCATAAGAGGGGAAGAAAAGACCGATAAACTGCCCGTCAAACTGCAGTTAATCTGAACTGCTGTGTAGATCAAAGGTGCCTAAATAACAAATTGGATTCTTAGAACTTACTTTTTTGATGCAAACCATCTTAAAGGACTCCGGAGTAAGAAAAAGTCAGAAACGATATAAAGACCACGTTCAAGTAAGAATCGGAGAACACTTTATAAAAATTGGATCTGAGTCAAGTACAGATATGTACGGTGTCAAATAAATTAGACCAACTTTCTTTACCACTTCCTGTTTTCTGACGCTGCTTCTCCAAACACAAACATCAAACACATCTGCAAAGGAACAAAAAGGACATTCCTTGCAGCAGCAGTTTTACTTTCCCAAGGTTCAGTCACACTCCATTTGTCTACGAAAATAGCCAGTACTCGTATACTTATACAACCACAAGATGGCAGTTAAAAGCCGAAAATTTTGACATCAATAAAAATGCAGATGGTTGCGATAGAGGTTGTTTTTTTTAAAGATTTTTTCATACAAGGGGTCAAAGGGAAAGGGATACATCTTTTTTTTTTAAAGATGTACCCACTAGTCGTCTCTAAGGCTGTTAAATATATTGTAACCCATGAACAATACTATTTTTCAGTTTTTCATAGCCAAGTACGCAGATATTTATTTTGTCTTCCTTGAATTATACGATTCCAGGTGGAACTGCTCTGTTTGTCGTACCTGTAAGTTCTCCAAAAACAGGCACATATATATATGAAATGAACAAAGTAATGATAAAAAGTTTTATTATCTGTATAGAAACTTTAACAGAGAGGTTAAATGGGCCGTGCAACTCTCATGAGTTTCAGGAGCTGATACCACCAAGAATACGGACCCAATCGCACGGCTCGAGAAGCAGGCCGAGGTTTAAAAGTTGTTAATCCCACAGAAAAAGAAGTCGTGAACAGGCACACAGATCCAGTAAGGAAGGAGCAATGTCAAAATCCGGTTTATCAATACAATATAGAATACTCACAGGGAATGCTGGTAGGACCGACACCGAGGAACATCCCAAACTGGCACAATGGAATGGGGAGGACGGACAGAATAGACTCTGGGGAGGGCTTTGAATGAGACACAGCTGAAGACCCCTCAGACAATCACAGACCCAGGAGGGGCAGGGAACCTGATATGAGAGGGATATGAGTGACTGCACAAAAACTGGATCAGGGTCACAAGTTTGAAATAATTTGGTGGACACATGAAACTAGGGTGCTTGAGACGTGACAGTGAGCCGCAAGCTGCGACCTAGCTCTGGTTCTGATCACATTCTTTTACCTTTTAACCCGCTGAATGCTGAGGCCATTTGGTATTAACCTCAAACCTTACTCTAAGCCTATCTAAACCTCATGAATTAATGTTCTGTATGTTAATGTTTGGTGCATTTTTTGGAGGACAAAATCACATTATGGCCTGTCAGTTATTTCTTCATTTAAACATAGGATATTAGCATACACAACATAACCCAGCTACGACCGGGTCACAAGCCAGTGTACTTCCAGTGCCGGTCCCAAGTCTGGATAACTAAGGAGGGTTGTGTCAGGAACGGAAACTGGCATAAAACCTAAGCCAAATCAATTTGTGAAACACGAAGCTGATTTCCGAACCGGATTGGTCTAGGCCCGGGCTAAAAATGGCCGCAACTAGCTTTGTTGCGCAAAAGAAGGCGCCGAAGTCAGCCGATTGAGTCAAGATCCTGCAAAAATTTCTGACACGTCAGAAAAAAAACATCCGATCTTCCCAAGGTTTTCCGGGAGCTGCTAAACGGCACTAGTGACCAGCCGTACACTGTATGACAAACGACACAGGAATGAGACCGTCAGACGGCCCGGCGGTCCTGAGGCTCATTTGCAAGTGTGAATGGTCCCAAATCATACAGTGTACGCCCGGTTTAAAGGGAAGAGCCTGAAGAAGAAGAGTAGACTGCTAAAAATGCAATTTTTAAGATAAGGATTAAGATTAGGGTTAATTATTGGCCTTCCTGATCTTAGCATTCAGATGGCTAGCATCATTTGCATGGGTACTGAAAGTTGCCTGTAGCTAAAACTGTCCTTGTTATGTGACTCACCTTGCACATCTTAGCATCCCTTCAGAAACCGCCTCCGTTAGTTCCCTTGACTTGACAATAATGGCAAGTCAGCAAGCTACTCCTGCCTAATTTGCATATGAAGATGTGATCACAATGAGAGCAGCATTTAGATAATCTAAAACGGTTATAAATAATAGCTTCAGCTTCAAAAGGCTGCAACCCAGATGCTATCATACAAATAACTTATACCAGGTGGAAATGGGGTCAAAAACAAACTTGGAAGCCACAAGAGTCTTGTTTTTGGTAAACCATATGGCATTTATGAAACTTCAAAGTACGTGGCCCCTTCAGTGTTCCCCAGCGGAGTGAATCTCATTTTGTTCAAAAACCACCAGAAGGGAACGTCGTAGCTGAGTAAGTGGGTCAATGCTAGATTTTCTTCCGTTTTAATTAGCACTGAAGATAAGTTTCAAAATTTGAAGCTTACTACTGATTGGGAGATAATCAAACTCTTCACGCCGCGAGTATTGGGTAGAAAGTGGGAGTCAATGAGACACTGAACCATTGTAGTGGAGATTATCGGAAAATCTAAACAGCCGCAGTGCTTTTTTTGACAATTACTCTCGTTATGCAAACACATGCATGGGATTTGCATGAGTGGGTGTCTTAGAAGGGTAAAAATATTCGTCTCCAGCTTAAAGTTTACCTTTAAAGAGGTCGGCCATGCAAAGACCACACTGGCATTTAGCTTTGAATTACATTTATAGTGTCTCATCCCCGGAAATATAGCCTTAAGTTAGATTTTCAAATGTGAAACAAACTGTTCTAACCTGAAACACCACTGACATTTGCAAGACCATGAACAGTGAAGTCATGATATTTATACACGAATAAGGCTGCATTACATTAGAAGAAAAAAACAGAATGAACTCCAGACTGTTTTCTTGACTCTGGAGCTCCTCTTCAATGAAGGCTGTGTTGACGATCCAGTTGGATATCTGAATAATGGATAACTGTTTCTGCTGCATTAATATGAAACTAAGGTGATTTGCATAATGATCAGACTGTATCCTAAATTGACGAAGCCCAATGTAGCTAAAAGAGTCATGACTGTTGGAATAAGATCGAATTATCAGCGGTAGAATATTGATAACATGGTTTAACCTGTTAAACCCACTGGTTGTTTTAATTTAGTCCTTGCCGGAACTATATACACAAAATAAACTTAAAATAGCTTCAAAACTATCAGGTGTATTTGCATCACCTTGGTGTTTAAGGACAGCTCAGTTAAATTGTACCTGTTATGTGATTAAACACAAATAATAACAATATTTCTGACTAAAAATGCTCTGACATCATTACATTACAGTAACACCATGAAACAAAACATCCAGCAAATTCGCTTAAAATTCTTTTTGATAACTACTGCTTCAAATTTGATGACAAAATTCATGTTATTCTACACAGCTGTTGGTGGGATAGGACCAGGAGGACTCAACATTTGGACCAGTTTGATAGCCGATGGACCACAAATGTGGATTTCGGCTTCAAAATGACACCTACATCCACTAGGAGGAACCATATTCACATACTACAGCCTTTGACTGTGATATAAACTAATGGTTTTATTTAAATTTTGCATTGTTTACAATATATAAACAGCAAAAACTAAGTAGAAGCTCGAAAATGGGCCTTCATGTGAGAAGGATGTCAGTGACGGGCTGCAGTGATATGGGGTTGGAATGATCGAAGCTTCCTATGTTACAGATGGTATCAATCGTAACGTGGTGAAGGGCGGTGGTAGCATGTAATCGCTAATGAAATATCGGCCACGCCCCCTATTTTGATGAACTTTTTTAATTGCACGTTTAAACAAAACATTATTTGATGACCGTTTTATGAGAATTATGAGATTATCGTTCAGGCACATCAGAAAAGGAAACTACAGCAGCATTGGGTGTAATTGTTCTGGTTAGAGATTATTTCCTGTTTAATTAGATGCCCATATATGGGCGTTTAGGATGGAAGGGGTTTTGACGTACTTAATATTGTTCAGTCAGCTTGGTCCACCTCTTACAGGATAGAAATACCCCACTGGCCTCAGGCTGTTAAAATACCCAATAAACATTATTCAAAATCGTTTACAACGTAATGTCATGGTTGCACTCACAAAAGAGAGGTAGTTTTTTTTGTTGCGCTTATACTACCTCTGATTTCCTGCCAAGATACATTATTTCCTGGAACCATGACTAAGATCCTCGCCAGACTTAATCAAGTAGATCTTATCTAACATCAGTCTAATGCCCTTAAATGCTATGACACATCAGGACAACAGGTGGACACCGGCCAAAGTCAGTCCATTGGTGGCCCTACACTGTAAATAAGTTTCGCATAGTTTACGGTAAAACACTGTGAACTGTGGTGACCAGAATTTTATGAAAATTTTATAAAAATACCATAAAAAAGGATATATTGTAAACCTTTTTACAATATGTCTTAATGCTGCTATTACATTAAACAACAGTTAAACTGATAATATATATATATCATTTTTTACATTTTGTTTGTGTCTTTAAAATAACTGTCAAATGGTGACACTGTAATCTTTCTTGACTTTTTTAGGGGGTCGAACATTTAGTTCTGACTTTCTTCACTCTCAGAGGATGAACTATTGATTGTGATTGTCAGAAACATCCTTTAATGCCACCATGAATGGATGAATGTCAATAACGTGGCTGACCTCATGACCTTTTATCTCATAATAATAAAATCACTTTGGAAATTATGCATGGCATTTGAAGAAAAGAAAAAAAAGGGGCAGGTAGAAGAAGTGAAATTGTGAATTATTCTCTGAAACCTTTTTTCTTATACATCCTCCTCATCGAACCTTCCTCTCTGCTCAGGCGGTCTGTTCATCAGAAACACGGATCAGGAGTACACCGCCTTCCGTTTGGCAATCTTCCTGCACAACACCAGCCCCAACGCCTCAGAAGCCCCGTTCAATCTGGTGCCTCATGTGGACAACATCGAGACGGCCAACAGCTTCGCCGTCACCAACGCCTGTAAGTCGATTTTTTCTTGTTTGTGCACGACGCCGTGTTTATGCTCACAGCGAAACAGGAGAGAGAGGTTTCCTGCACAGAAAAGTCTGTGATTGGATTCAAGCAATCATCAGTGTGCAATAACCTGACCGGGGTCAGCTTTTTATTACAGGATAATTCATCTTTATTAAAACTGGGCTCATAATTTCACCACAATCCCTGTTTTATAACGCCACCACTGTGCTTGACTTACCAAGTTAAAGGAGTAGTTCATCATTATTTTTGTGGTGATGGGATGTTTGTTGGATGATTTTCTTTTGAAAAAACATGGTTGACCGTGGGTAAAACAAAGATGAAATATGTTCATGAGTGAGTTCTGGAATTGTTTTGGGTGTGTTTTGAAACTTTGAACGGCATGATGCTAGTGGTTTTCCCCGTATTGTTCTGCTAAACTAGGATAATCAACATCTGCACGTCAGCTCTTCCCCCAATGAACACATGAGGTTGGCATAGAGATAAAATATAGGATTCATTTATTCATAAAAGGATTTAATTGCTGCAAGTTTTGCACAGTAGAACTTAGAAAAAGAAACACAAATGGTCTGACAATGAGATTACAGATTAGAGAAATTAATCTGGAATAAATGAGAGATATAAACAGAAAGTGTTCAACCAGAAAGACATTCTGGTTCAACTTTGAGCTGATTTATTTACTGGAGTTGTTCACACAGGGTTCGGGTGTGTTTTGAAAGAGACTAGAGGCATTTCACTCCATTTGCTGTCCAAAAAACACCTAAGATGCAGAAAAACTTCAGCTACCCTTCAGAATTTGGGAAGTTGGTAGCAAAAATATTCATCCGCCATGGTATTCGAGGTTTGTTGGCAGATTATTCCATTTGTCATCTGTTTGCAATAAACCAGCAACAGTTTGAGTAACTCATAACACCAGACACAAAGTTTTCTTTCTTTCATATTCAACCAAAAATCCTGCCTTCACTGAGGACTGCAGTCTCAATTTTATTCAACCACCTGAGTGTTTGTTCAAACACTGAGCCAAATCTCAAAATCATCAGAAAAGTCGCTCCACTAGTTTAGAACCATCTAAGTAAGACACAAATCTGAAATTGGATGGATTCTGTGAGTACGTATGTCCAAAGGAGGAAAAATGAAGCGTGGCGGTTGCTCCGTGAAGCTCTAGTCCTGCTTTGCTTCCTCTGTCACGGGAATCCGGTGTCATGTAGAGGGTAAGATGGATTTCATCAGATATCAGAGTATCCATGAAGAAAACAATCTCAGAGGAAGCGGAAGCTCGAGCGTCAGTCGACATTCTAAAAGGACGACGGATCCAAGCTGGACTCAAAGTCGTTCAAAAGAAGCCCGGGAACATTCTGCAGTAGCCGTCAGCTGGCTTGAATCCCACAGGAACCCTCCGGTGGGATTTGAAAAAGGCAGTTGCAGAAAATAAACTCATGAGTATTCCAGCACTGGAGACCTTTTGCCCTGAGGACTGGACTGAGACTCCTCCAGAAGCTGATGCCTGGAGATGCATAACGTTTAAAGAAGGTAATAGCAGGAAAAGGGTCTCGAATAGAGCGGCTTATCGTTAAGTTGTTGATTCATTTTCAGACTGCAGTAGTAAGTTAACCCTTTGATGCCTTCCCCAACATTATACTTTGCAAATATTACATTCTTTCAATATTAGACACTCTAAATTTTCCATAAAATGACAAATTGTTTGGTCTAGCATGTCTTTAAACAGTAAAACAAATCAGACAGATCAGAAAAATGCCATGATGACATTTTATATTTCATGGAAAATAGTCAATTTTAATTACATTAGCTCAAACTTTTAGTAAAGTATGTTTTTAGTAAAGTATTTCACCCTTAGACATTTTTTCATTTTTTATTTTTATTAACTTCATTTAGTAGTTCTCACATGCTTTAAAATGCCTCCCAAAAAAATCCTTTTTCATCTTAAGCCATGATTAATGCCTCCTTCTCGGTGGCCCCTTTGCCATGTGGCGTCCCCCAGGGCTCCATCGTCGGCCCCTTACATTTGAGCATATACATGCTGTGATGTGGTCATATTAAAAATAGGTTCACTCCCATTTTTCAAGAAAAAATACTGACTCATAATGTGCTCAACCAAACAGCAGAGCAGGACATTAAAGGGTTAAAGTATTATATTATTTTAGGGGAAAAAACCTTCTAATCTCTGTTGTATTGAGCCATTTAAATATTCTTGTTTATTAATTTGCAAACAGCTGATAAATAGTATATTTTGCCAATAAAGCTAATATACTTTGGGTTGGGATAATTTTGCTTCCATTTGCAAGTTGGACATAAAGTAATGGAGCTGGAGCTCAGCTCAGTGTTTGTGCATGAATGTGTGCGTGACGACGTGGCGGCACCGAGAGTCTGCTCGCTCGCCAGATCTGATCCGAGAAGAAGTCGCTCACGCTGAAGGGCAAAGCAGCTGTAAGCACACAAACAGCAATCACACTCTCTACCAGAGTTAGATCTCCTAACAGTAGGAGGCGGTGATTCTTTTTGTTTTTTTTCTTTTTCTTCAACGAGGATCCCGAGGGAAACGTCCTGTTTCTCTCCCGCTTTGTATGTGTGTGTTTGTGTTTGCGCGCAGAGCGAAGGGGTTCCCACAAAGACCCATAAACCACTGCAGCCCGATTCCTTTCTGCTATCTGTGGTGTGATCTGTGTTAGAAAATCAATGGCTAAATTAAGCAGAGAATGAAGTGCTGTTATGTTTGCACTGTAATTGAGGGGGTGTTTGGTGTGTGTGTGTGTGTGTGCGTGTATGTGTGTGAAAGAGAGAGAGGAGCAGAGGCTTATTTCATAGATGCTCTCATTCTGTGATCAGACTAGAAGAGAATAAATAAAGTCTACTGCTGCTTCCGAACTCCCGTTTACGTCAGTCGGCAGCGTTTATGGGTTTAGTTTTTAGCCGTCCCTGTTAGATCCCTGTACCAATTATCCTAGCGACATCTGACATTGGGTTGCTTTCAAATGATAGGAAGATTAAAAGCACAGATGATGTTATGATTACGATAAAGAATATATTGTATGCCCTGATTTCTGAGTGGATGTGTGGATGTCTGGACACGAGATACTGATGGCATGGAAATTTGAAGTCCTACTAAATGTAAAAATGTGCACAACATGGATTTGGTTCCTGGTTTGACGTTTATGACTGTTATGCCAGGTTCTGACTACACAGAATTTTTGTCTACAACGATGGCCTTTCAAGATTCACCCTGTCAGATCACGTGATCACAAAGTCACAAATGTGAGCCTGGCTTGATCCGGAAGTCTGGTAACTACGACGAAGTTTGACTCAAGTGATGTGACGTGGATGAGGATGAGGATGAGAAGACAGGTCCGCTATGGCTATAGAGGCACTCTGTAACTCTGCCGACAACGCTCTCTTTTTTCACTCTGTCCGGGTCTTCCTTCAATTAAATATTGCTAAGAAAGGGATGTTGTTGCCACATTTCAAGAGCTTTTCTTCTTTATCGTTGCTCCACGTACTACCGGTAACATTCCAGAGTCTACTCACTGCCATGCTTGCGTTAACTCTGTCTTGCTATCGGTCGACTTCTAATCAAGTGGACGGCAAATTGAAAAAAAACGTCTATCTTTACCAACTGGTGTGGTGGAGCGTCCCAGACGACGATATGTCGATATGACGATATGATATACCCTCTTTTGTGGTTATATCATACGGAAAAACACGATTGTTGTACGTCGCCTCAATATTTGGGCCCAACTGACAGGAATTTGTACCAGATCGCATGAAACTCGGGCTAGAATTGTGTGTTCAGAAGCATCTCAGTGGTTCCGTGTCGTCTCAGATTCTCAGATTCTGGACGAAATGTTCATCCCTCCCGCTGACAGGGGCCATTATAACCAAAATAATCAATGTGAAGGTTTCTACTGTCAGTGGTTAGGATGTTATGACTAGTCGGTGTACGTCAGCTTTTCTCTAAGTCCGCTCATATGAAAACCTCCAAACCAACGAGTGAGTGTGGAGTGGAGCATTTGGAGGCTACATGGGGGGCGGGCTTAAGGTTTCTTCTTCTTTTCCTGCTTGATTGATCATGCGATGGTCCAGATATCGCGCACAGTGTCATTTTTATCAGAGTCATGACGGCAGAAAAATTTAATCTTCAGCTACTTCTAAGCGAGCTGATCCTATATAAAGGCTTTATGATGTATACGATGGCACGTAATATAGTTGTGCATACCAATGACCAACAGCGGGAAACTGGATCTGCATGAAATCAAAGCTTCTTAAGGCCGACTGAGAGACTGCTTATCATGATTTTGATATTTTGATACGCTCGGAGGAATTCTACCATTTTATCGAACAGACATCATTTTTCAGTAAGGTTACATTTGATGCGTTTAGCATAATGTATGAAATTTTAGCCTGTGTCAGCATTTTGCTAAGATTGGCGCATGCAGAAAAACATCTGCTGAGTTTTGCCAGTTAACGATTTCTAATTTAAGATTACAGGGATAAGGCCGTGTTGGTCTGTGCGGGGAAACGAGCAGCCGATAGAATCATGCAGGGAAATGAAGAAAAGTAACCGGTGTGCAGAGAAATAGAATATCAGATGGACAATTAAAACAAATTCTAGGTGTTATATACAGTACACCGATTATATGCATAGATAATTATGTGGCTGTACTGTGGGAAATATTATAAATATTAATGTGGCCTTCCTTTAAAATAATAGTATTCTGTATAGACTATGTGGGCTTCTTGAAAGAAAACCTATAAATAAGTGTTATGATCTAAATAACATCGATTTTAATGAGCTACTTCCAACATTTATTTTACAATTTACACCAATCTGCCATAACATTATAACCACTGACAAACTCAGTCATAAATATCGGGGTTAAAAAAACAAACAAAAAAAACTAAACAGGATCTGCTTCCATTCTGTGATCCATAACAAAGTTTCAGGGGGTGTGTTCCATCCCAAAACTCATGTTTCCGCCAAATTTAATGGAAGTTATTTCAAGACTTTCAGTGTTTATTGTTAAAGAACACAATCAACCATAAGAATATAACCAGATCATATATATATATATATATATATATATATATATACAGTATATCCTATACTGTATTATCGTGTTAAAATAGCGCCAGTCATTGAGTTGTATATATTATTTGATAAGTGACATTTTGTCCTGAAGTGTATGTGTTTGAGGCTGGAAAAGTCTGCAGGCATAAGGATCAGAGATTTTGATGGTCCTAATAATCCAGAATGTCAATTCTCGTTGGTTGTTCCGGGTATGCAGTGGTTAGTACTTACCAAAGTGGTCTGAGGAAGGACAAATGTTGACCTGGTAACAGGGACACGGGTGTCAAAGGTTTATTGATCCACATGGGGATTGACGGCCAGTCTGCTTTATGCGATCCCACAGATGAGCATCATAAATGCGACATAAATAGCTGATAAATGGTAATACTGGTTCTGTTAGTAAGGTGTCAAAACACAATACATCACAGAGCGGTTTTGACGGTAGAAAAGAGGGACCTCAACCTTATCAGGCAGATGGTTTTTAATGTAACGGCTGATTGTGTGCAAAAAAGCAGAATCTCTCATTTTAAGAGATGAGAGAGTTGCAGAATCTAAAACCTTGTTATGTTTATAATCGTTTTGCGGGTTTTGCAATTCACCAGGACAGTGAGGCGACGAAAGACGAGGCGGTGACACGATGGGGCGATGAGAGGATGAGGCAGAACCCTCAATGACAATAAGAGGAGACTAGCAGAAGCCCGGAGTGGAGCATCACTGGGTGCCAACTGTATATTCCCAGGAACAGATGATTTTTCACCAGCAGTCTAATGGCTGTACAGTCACAGGAAGCGAGTCTGCAGTGCATTGATTGGCCAAGCAATCAGAGCAGAATTACATGAGCCAATCAATGACTCTGATAGCTCAGGGCCAGCGGGAATCTGAGATCGAAGCGTAATGCCTGTTTTCACCCCCTCATTTTGCATTTCCCAGTGTCTTTATTCCGGGTTTTTTGCTTTACGGCCACTGTTTCACTTCATTGTCAACATCGATGAGATAATGGTTATGAAAAGGCGGTGTTACCATGTGACGTTTTAGGGCGTAGCGTACATTTGGGAAGGGGATGTGAGAGAAGGAGCTAATTTGTGAAGAGAGATTAGGTCATTCAGCGGCTCGGCATGCTGCTGTCAGGACGGCTGACGGGGATAATTGGTGAGAGGATGGGGACCGGCGTTGTTGTACGAGCCCATTGTTACTGATAATAATACAGTGGACCCAGACACTCTGATGAATTCTGTTTCATTTGTTTGATTCACTCAATTGTCTCCATTTTATCCACAGTGGGGTTACTGGCATCGTACAGTCATTTGAAGGGACACTTTGCCTACACTTTTCCACATCTGCTGCAAAAAGACCAATCGATGACATTAAATTCATCATCCGACAAAAATCTTACCGCTCCAGGGATTTTGTGAGTATGGAGCGCCACTATTAAACTAGAACATGCTGAAATTAAAAATAACATTTCTGCTACATTGAGCTCCAAATAATTCTGAAGCAGAATATCATTTTTAAGGTTACTTTTAATCCCTTTTACAGAAGTGTAATAATAAGAACTATGTCATATTTGTATTTATTTTTGTATTTGTATTTCATATTTGTATTGTATAAAACGGTAGTAAATAAAAATGTGGATGTCAAATCTAAATATTAAGTCTTAAAAATATGTGTTGAATCCAAAATGTTAAACCAAAATGTTAAATATTGATATAAATATCATATCTATACATTAGAATGTTAAATTTGAATTTTAAATACAATTATTCAAAAGTTTTGAATCTAAATATCGAATCTCAACATAAAATATTAAATATAAATCTTAAATTTGTATCTAAATCTTAAAACTAAAATTTCAATTTTTTTTAAAGTTAAATTTAAATGTATATATAAATAAATATATAAATGTAAATGTTATATCTGTCCATTTAATGTTAATGGAAATCAGAAATCTGATTATTAATTGTGGATATAAAATATTTCACATAAATATTAAATGGAAATACTTAATAGAAATTTTAAATAGAAATATTCTATCTGAACAATACTATTAAATGCAAATGTCGAATCTAAATCTAAATATTTATCCAAACAAAAATATTAGATGTTAATCTTAAATTTCTATCTTAAATATACATTTAAAATGTTGAATCTAAATGTTTATCAAGAAACTAAATGTTCTGAATTTCAAAGTCAAGTCAGCCTGTCAGTGGAAATGTTGAAATAAAAGTACCGTGAAATGGGTCGGTGTTAATGTGTTTCTAATTATACGGCTGAGGTTAGCCTGGCTACGATCTGCTTCCACTGTTTCCCCAAGACAGTCTAAGTAAAAAGTAAATAACAGTGGGCCAAGAACTGAACATTGTGGTACTCCCTTGATAACTGCCAATACCTCTGAAGTGGAACCCGCTATCTGACAAGCATCGGTTCTGCCTTTGAGGTTCTGCATGAACTACCCCAGTGTTTGATCAGAAAATCCAATAGCGGCAAGATGTTGGATTAAAATTTGTGATCAACCGTAGCAAAGGCCTCAGAAAAGTCCGGAAACAAGGACAGACAGCTTGTTATCTAAAGCTTCGGTTATATCCCTTATGACCTTCACGGCAGCAGCAAGAGGAATATCATGTTTTTTGAAGAAACCAGACTGAAAGGATGATAGAAAAGCAACTGGAAGCAGTATGATATAATACTTGTTCGCTGACCAGAGGATTCAAGAACCTTTGCCACAACAGAGATGGTCAGACTTAATATGTCTTCTTCATATGCCCCAAAATCATTGCACCTGTTCTCCACAATCCTGGGACCCACCTTTCATCATAATGTATTTGTCACACTTTCAAAGATTTTGGATTTATCCTCCTTACAAACAAACACACAAAAGACACCTTTCATATGGCCTCTACACACTCTTACCGCCGTTTGTTCCATGTATCAATGTGAGGATGGTTTCGGTGTCGTTATCGCTCCGCACAGATCTGATGTTTGTGCCTGACGCTGTTTTTCATCTCTGTTGAGGGATAAATCTGCGTTATGTATCTCATAATTCACTCCCATTGTTTGGTTTTATTGTGTAATATTGTTTAATCATCATTTTTCTTAATCAGTCTTTTTTTCGACTGATCCGGTGTTCAACAAATCCATCGAAAGACTCCAACCAATAATGAGCTTTGAAGCAGCAGCCACAGCCAAAGGCATTTTATCACATTGTGCCGTAGTGTTCCGTCAGTGCGTCACACCGTTACACCGGGGGAGACACGTACGTGCTGTTATTCATCTCTAGTCCATCCCTGTAAATTGTCACTGACATAGAAAATGTTAATTAATCTTAAAGCTGACAATTTCCTTTTCCTTTTTTCAATAAGGTTTCCCGTGAACCACAACAGTTTATACCATTCATAGTTCAGGACTACAAAGAAACGACTTAGAAGTGAAAGGTCGGACTCGGCTCTTAATGAGGAGGCACAATAATCGGTCTCCGTCCACCCATTTCATTTCATTTAATTTAATCGATTTTTCTGCACGTTGTGTTCCCTGACAATATCAAGCTTTGTCATCATGAAAAAACAAAAAAATATGTTGCTGCTGCATTTTCTATAGAGGACGTTGGGTCACAGTTGTGACCGAGACTGGAAAGTTTACGTTAGATTATCGCGTCAACCACCGCTGCTGCTGCATTATTATTCTTCACGGAATTCTAAGGTCGCATAAATGAGACATCGGTCCGTCCGTGGATTTTTTCTGGACCAATCCATTCCTGTCAAAAATGAAAGAATGTCAGACTTGGAATGCCAAAACAACAGACTGCTGCTTTATTATGAAAGCCTGAGCCAGCGCGATGATCGTTCCATGCTGTCAAGGTGCCACGCCATCAATCTGCTGCATTGTCACAGTGACAGGAAGAAAAGTCCTTGAACTCTGCTCGACCATTTTTTCCCTCCGGATGGGAAAGCACATCGCCTCTGGGAATTCAGACTGAGGGTCAACCAGAACAACCAGGTGTTTCTGAAAAGGACTTGTGTATGAGGGTTAAACAGGCGCAGTGAAACATCTCTGATTGAAATGGACGGGTAGTAAAGGTTCTGCAGTGAAACTGGGCTCGGCGCTGTATGACAATATTACATGACAGGGAGCACACACTAATCAGCATTAACATCCCACAGGTGAAGGGAATGCCAGTGTTTATCTCGTTACCACGGCACCTGTGGGGGGTTGGGATTTATTAGGCAGGAAGTGAACATTTTGTCCTGAGGTTGATGAGTTGGACACTAAGAAAATGGGCAAGTGTAAGAATCTCAGCGACTTTGACGAGCCGCTGATTGTGACGGTTAGATGAACGGATCAGAGCATTTCTAAAACTGCTGTTCTGGTTTGGTGTAGCTGGTCTGCAGTGTTTAGTATCTACCGATGGGGAACCAAGGCCAGCCTGTGTTGTTGTTCAGAAGAGCTACTGTAGCATAAATTGCTGAAAAAGTTCATGATGGTTCTGATGGGAAGGTGTCAGAACACACAGTGACATCACAGCTTTCTGCTTAGCCACATCCATGGCCAGAGTGTCCATGCTGACCCCTGTCCACTGCCAGAAACTCCTTAAATTGCCATCTCAGCATCAGAATTGGACCAAAGAGTAACGGAGGACGGTGAAATGGTCTGATGAATTCCTTTGACCTCCAAAATTATTAGCATCCTTTAAACAAACGATTAAAATGAGATTTTAAAAAAAGGTGTCTTTAGTGTATATAACTGAAGTAACAAATTTACTTTATTACATTCGTAAAATAAAACAAACATTTTTTCTAAAACACGTGTGCCACAATCGTTGACATCTGGCATTTCAGATCCTTTTGCCACGATCTTCTGTAGTGTGTGATGAGGTTTGAGAACACATGTAGAAGATGTGAGAGCATTCTCACCACTCTCCTCCGTTCAGAAACTCTCCAACTCCTTCAGATTCTGAGGTGGACGCTTGTGGACTCGCCTCGGTAGAACATCCCGCAGATGTTCAGTGGGGTTTAGGTCAGGTGAATCAGACTGCCATGAAAAATGTTGTAATCTCTGCTTCAGATCATCGTCCCGCTGATATTTAGGTTTTCATCCAATATCTGCTGGTATTTGGTAGAGTCCATGGAACTATGTCTTTTGACAAGATGTCCAGGGAATTGAAAAAATAAATAAATCCCACAGTGTCAGAAATGCACAACCACACTTCACAGTGGTTATGAGGCACTTTTCATTGTGGATTTCTTCTTTGATACACCACACCCATATTTGACCTTTGTTGCCAAAAAGTTCTACTTTGTTCTCATCGGACTTTTTGACCTTCCATTAAAAGTCCAATTGCTTCTGGTAAAGTGTGTGGATGACAGCAGAGGCTTCTTTTTTTTTCGCTCCCCTCCCCTCACAGCTTGTGTTGGTGGGTGTCCCATCGGATGATGTTCAGAGAGGTTCTCTAACATCACGATTCAACTGACCTCAACTGTTACCCTTTGAAGCATTTTGCAGGTTACCATACATGTGTATGCAATCCTCTTCCAGGCAGATTCTGAACATCGTCACTCTCTTTTACATCTCAATTATTGATCCACCTCTTGACACGGGCATGACTTTCAACTGTTGGAGAGATTTGGATTGTATCCATTGCAAACTCTGTGCAGCTTTACAACTTTTCTTTGAAAATCATTGCTTTTTTTCTCCGGTCTTTCCCACTGGGAAGAACATCAATGAGCCCCCGTCACCTCGTATTTATACCCCAGTTAAACGGGAAGTCATAGTTCGTCACATCGGAGTTCCTACTCAAACAGGTGAACATAAAAAATAGGAAATAGGACTGGAAATATGATTGTGTCACCTTTTAATCACAGTATTTCAAAAGGTTGGCAATAATTGTAGTACACAATAAAATATTCTATTTTGTGAATAATTTGAATTGAAGATCAAGGGTTCAGACAATTAAGACATTGTTTGCATCTCATTTTAATAATTTATTAATTTTTTTTTGCCGGTAAATTCTGGAGAGCATCTCCTATTGGATACTTTGAGTGACTGTCAGGTACGGGGGGTGGGGCTTATATGGTCGGAAGCTGACTGTGATTAATTAAGAGGGAGATTGAGAACAGCTGTGGCTGACGACAGTGAGGACTGAGTGGCAGCAGTGAGTTGTTTTTGGCGTTTTTCTAGAAAATGGACCTTCAAAGTCTATAATAACTTTATCTGATGATATGCTTGAATGTCAGAAAAATGAACTGTTGGTGGAGAGCAGACAAAATGGAGCTGTGCTGCGGAAAGCAACTTTGAAGAGCGAAAACGAATTAAGAGAGGGGGTTAAAATATGTAAAACACAAGTGGACAAAAGAGACGAGATGCTGAGTGGATGATAATAAAAACACCAGGATAGAGATGGGAGGTTCAAATAACAGCCAGTAAACAGAAAAAGGTAAAAAATATGCTCAGAAATGATGTATGTTTTCTTAATTTTCATTTCTTATCAATTAAAAGAGCATTTTAAATACATAATATACATTTTCCTCTCTGAAAGATAACATTCATCAAGCTATTAAGAGTAAAATCTGGACCAACCACCGCACTCATATCAAACACTATTGATTAGCACTGATGGCGTTCCGAGGCGCTCTCTGAACACATTTTAGTATGACACTATAAAATCGCCTCATTGATACTAAAAAACGGAAACAAGCTTTGAAAACGGAGGCTGTTCCCGTTTGCTCGTTTTACAGTCTCTCCGCAGTCTTGGAGCACTTTCACAGTGTGTTTTTTTATTGACAGCTGTGCTATTTATACTGTATATATGTGTTCGATATGAATTATGTGTAAAATTCATGTGTACTGACATCCCAAAAAACCCACAGCGCCAAGCAGAAAATGGAGTGAATTACACTCCTTTGACCAGCGTGGGTAAATTAAGGATGAATAAATGAATGGCGGTGTAAGTGAACAGGAGGCAGTTACATGGAGGCCAGGAACAGGGAAAGCCAGCTCTACCAAGATGTCTTTCTTTAATATGAGATATAACCGTGTAATTATCTTAGTTCACTTAGTTCCAGCATTTATCCCTGAAGATTTGAGTCATTGGACAACTGGTTTGTCTTCATGTAATGTTTTCAGACAATGTAGAAAACTTTGTTCGTAACATCCCTTACTTACAATAATACAACCAGAAGAGGAAATATTGGAATTTATTCATGCAGCAAACCTCAGAATAATGAGAGAGTTGGATATTTATTTAAATTAGTGCGAGGATGGAAGAATGGTTTTGACGAGGTGTATGTATTAGAATAGAATAGCCTTTATAGTCATTGCACAGGGTACATCGAAAAAGGTGGCTGCTCCCACCCAATAATTACAATTATTGTTATTATTATTATTATTATTGAGCAGACGCTGGACTGAGTCTCACCACCTACACATAGAAAATAAATTACAAACCCAATCAATATCGCTCTAAGCAGCAACGACAGCAACCTTTTCATCTGCACTTAATTCATCCGGCTGATCCTTGTTGGGTTTCCTGGTAACTTCTTAACCACGCAGACAGACAAAGGGTTTAAAAGGCGCGTGGGAGTGGGAAGGGGTTAATTTGACCTCCTAATTGCTAGCCCTGCTTTCGCCTTCCATCGAAACGGTGACTTCTCAATCCGCATGGAGTCATTGATATTCAGCGTGGCGCTCTGACTCACTCCAGATGCAGATAGCGAGCAGACTGAGCTTCTATATGCACTTATGCAGCATCAGGGGCCCTACCTCACACGAGCCAGCATGCTTTCCCCGTCTGTCTTGAAGCTGAAAAGGCTCTGCCATTTGTGTTCTATGCGGTGCTGTGTGTGAGAGCTTGCATGCACGCTAATAATGTAGCTGCAGCGTGTTATCTCTATTTAAGTCTATTATCTCTGCCTCTATGGGCTCCATTCAAAGTGGCTCTGGAGTGCTGCCCTTAAAAAGGGCGACTGTGGCCCTAATTCTCTGAGGATCCTTCTGATTCGTGAAAGTATACGGGCCTTTTTGTGATGTGTGCGTAATGGTGTTAGGAAAAAGGAAAAAAAAAAAAGAGAAAAGCATGGAGAGAAAACGGAGGAGGGGGCTTCTAATGAGAGATTAATGTGGCAAAGCAGAGAGGAGGAAGATGGAGGATAGCGAGGAGGTGATGGGGAATAGGGATTTTTTTTTCTTCCAAAAAGGGATTGATGAGCCGAGTGAAAGGTAAAATGTAGGAATGATGACGTGAGTAGCCCAGCTCCTGTAGATCACGGCTTAAGCTATTTTGACATCTTTACAAAATGAAAAGATGAATTATACCCTTTCGGCTGCATTAACATTCATCCCCTGTACACTGAAAAAAAAAACATTGTAAAAATGAATGAATCCAAGGTATTTTCAGCTTCTAATAAGTCATAAAATCTGCTAATAGCACAAGTGAACATTTGCTTGGTAGGAGTTTTTGAAAAAAGACAAGACATTTGTATAAAGGATCTTTACATTTTCTCTGAATTTTAATTTTGAACTATGTTTTATAAATTTTAGGAAGTGTTTTGTTTCATAATAAGCCAGTGATGCTCGAAAATAGAGTGAAACTGTTCCATATTTAAGATCATCACATTCTTGAAATAAGATTGTAAAGTGATATTTAAACATTATCTTAAGCATTTTAGGCTCGAATATATTTAAGTTAGATGGAAAGCCTCAAAATGAACATTTGAGATATTTTATAAGATTCTTGGATAAAAAAAAGACATTATAAAGGAGTCGCCTAAAAACAAGTCCCACTCTCTTTACTTGTTGAGTGAATGTATTTCACATCAAGGACAATGAGATATTTTGACTAGAAATAAGTCAAATATGCTTAGTAACATTTTGAGTTCCGCCCTGCATCAACATTTCCTTGACAAAATGTGAGGACGTCCAGTTAATCATATAAATGTTGCAGTCACACCAGCTCAGTTTTATTATCATGGGCACAGTAGTCGCTAACCTGCAAAAATACAGTATCATAGGCTATTTCTAAGGTTCTGGGACTCCCTAGATCTATAGATATCTACAAATGGAGATGATGTAGAACAATAGTGAACCTTTAACAGAAGTGGTTGACCCAAGATTACGGCGAAGCCTTATGCAGATTGTTAGAAAAGATCCAGGGAAAACATCCAACGGGCTGCAGTTCTCGCTAATTGAAAGGCGCTGGGAAAAAACGGCGTCCATTGAAGAGCGGCGAGGAGAAATTGTCAGAATTTTGCTCCAGGACCAATACGACTTGCCATGATTCGGAAAGAGATTGTCAGATCTTCAGTCTGTGAGTCAAACCTCAACAGAGGAGTAAATCCACTTCTCAGTTTTTGAGTCACAGCCGGGACCTGACTCCCATTGAAATGCTTTGGGGGTACCTGAAAGGATCAGTTCATTCTCCCAAACCCTCAAATGTGACTGCGCAAAAGCAGTTCTGTGGAAGCAGAAGAGTGGGTCAAAATTCTATCAGTGATGTCAGAGACTGATCTCTAGGCATCAACAACATCTATTATTTTTATTACAGGAGGCGGGGATATTGAATAAAGGTAATATTTAAAGCTTTTTGTGTTTGTCAGGTTGGCATTGTTTCAGAGTAAATTTTGTTTAAAAGCCCAACAGTTTAGAATTAAGAAGCACACAAGAGCACCGAGGTTGTTTTATCAGAAAAAAAACTGGATGTGTTTATGTATGAGCATATTTCATGATCCAGAGATTAAACCACCACAAGGTCATATGAATATGAATATGAATATAAAAGAAAAAAAAAAGGTGGAACTAACGAAAAAAACAGTGAAATGTTGACTAATCTCAGTTTTTACCAATTTGTTAGGTCTTTATTTCTATTACTCCTGCTAATGTTTTGGCTTTTGGCAAGAGCAGGAGAAGCTGGAGGTCAAGCAATTTAAAACAAGTCTTGTGCAATTGGACTGATATGTCACAATATGAGGATAAAAGGATAAAAGTAAATGAAGATGATGCAGTAGATGAAGATTAACAGGACGTTCTGTGCAATTGGCCTGTGAGGTCATAATTATAATTAGATCTAGCAAGGGTTTATCCCAGGAATGTCCCCCATCCGCTTCATTGTACAAGCAGTAACGCTGATGGAACCCTTCAAATTAAATGTGAAATATTTCCACAGTATTTTGGTAAAAGAAAAAAAAGATCTGTAAATTTAAAATCATGAACTATTAAATAAAATCATGGGTAAAATATGATATAAACATGATTCATATGCACCAAATTTAGACTTAATCGTTGAGAACATATGGCTCATAAACTTTTAATGATAAAGCTCCCCCTAGTGTCAGACATAAACAACAAATCCAGTTCTTGGATTCATTATCCAATTTGTTCTTGGATAATGAATCTAAGTAATTTAAGTTTATATAACTATATAACTCTGGACATTAGTTTTTGAGTAATGTCCAGGGAATAGACTTTTTCGTACACAAAGCCCACAAAGCTCCCCCTAGTGAGTAAAACATGAAAAAGTAAAACTTTACAAGATAGATCTTCTTGAGTCGATTCATACGCATCAAATTTGGACTAAATCAGACCAACAGTTGAGGACAATTTTGGAGATGGAGCTCGCCCTGGTGTCAGAACTTTACAACCGACTTTTCCCGAAATCAACCCAGTTCTTCCTCGCAATAATGTCTATATCTGTCATAAATTGAATAAGGATCCGTGATACAGTTTTTGAGCTATTGTGTTAAGACGAAGGATCCGCGACAGACGAGATGATATAATATCCCCGACTTTTCGGGGATATAATGAACAGAAAAAACTTTCCAGCTTGGATGAAGTACTTTATATTTTTACTTTGATATTTTGTAGAATTGATCAACAGTCGCTCTACTGGATTAACTCTGATCGGTTTCCAAGGTTTCCTTCACGGCAGCTCGGTTAATCTTTTAAAACGTCCCACAAAAACGTGAGGAGCAACGGAAAAGCTTCAGGTGCTAATGACGGGGCTGAAAGCGACCTTCAAACAACCGTATCAGTCAACGAGCAACATCAACAGCGTTCATGCAACATTAACGCTAATGAGAGCCGAACGGATTGAAGGGAATTGCTTTGCGAGGCGGAGATGGCGAGAATATTTTAAGAGTGTGACGGAGAGGAGGACGGAGAGGAAGACGGAGACGGGGAGTGGGAGGAAAGCCGCAGTAGGTCTGCTCTCAGATCATAGTGAATAAGTCGTGTGAATTCACAGATGAGTTTTAACAGGAACACATTCTAGCCAGGGGAGTTGTTCTCACACACTGGAGGATGCTGTTACGGCTGACGCACACACACACACACACACACACACACAAACGCACACACACGCATCATGACTCACTATCACATTTTTGAAGTGACAGGAAGGAAACATCGCCATCCTTTGAAACTATAAGAGGATCCTCTGGTATGTAGATCAGGCATGAAGGATGACGCCGAGGACACGCGGCTCATACTCGATAAAAATCCTCCAAAGGAGGCAGAATTGGAGAAAAATCGGATCAAATTTGTCTGAGGCTTTTGTTTTGAAATGAGCATTTCCACTTCCTCGCTGCCCTGTTATTTCCATCTCATTCTGAAGTGAGTCTAAATGAAGATATGTAAGCTCTGACAGTAGAGATAGCTCGTTCATTTATGTGGATGGTTCTATTCATAAGATGTAAAACTCACCTACACCCGAAGAAATGTGCTGTTGCAACCGTAATTGGCCAAACTTTTGATAGTTGCTGCATATTTGCCATAACACAGTTTAGCATAACCAACAGCTTTGTGTAGAGAAACATAAACAGTATTTGCTAGCTTGATGTATTACATTTTATAAAGGTGAAGGAATTAAGAAAACGTCCCAAATTGAGAAAATGGAGACCACAAACGATGTAATTTATTATGGAAATGGACAGAGAAACTGATGACTCAGCATTGTGCAAAAGTTCTTCTTCTTCTTTATGTTAATGAGGTCCCCAATCAGATTGAGTTACTTTTTAATCTCACATAAGAAGCTCTGTTGGAAAAACAAACCTGACTCTGGGCTGTGAGGAAGAGGACGGATGATCAACACATCCATTGGTTTAATGAGTAGGTGTCTTCAAACAATTAGTGGTCCTGCTCTAATGGTCATTAGATTTCCGTTGGAGATGAGGTAGTTTGATTGAAAAACCCTACAAAGACTTCGTTAGAGGTCATTAGCCGTCGTGTTCATCAGTTGAGGTCAAATGGTCAAACTCCCTCCGAACGGCCTCAGGAGGGAGTGAGCTGACTTTCCCTGGCCGACAACTATGATGACCAGCTGACCTTTAGGGCAAAAAAAAACAAACTACATGAGAGCTGAATGGTTTGTATCAATTTGGGATATTTTTATTCATTCACCTTTATTAAAGGTAAAACATGGGGCTTAAAAATATTGTTTATCGTTTCTATAAACAATACTTCAAAAAATGGAGTGCGTGTGCCCCTAGTGATACTTTGAGGTACTGCAGTGGTTTTTACGGTGGCTGACAGAGGCGAACGCACTGCAAAACATCAATTTGAAAACATGCGCATGCTGCAAATGAAGAGAAATCTTCATCAAGTTGAAAACACACATATGCTGCAAAAGCCACAACACAGCACATTAAGAAAAATGATCTGCAAAAGCCACAAGACAACAGAAGTGTGAACGAAGGACACTTAAAAGTGATGCATCCCTGGACGCATTTTTTAATGCTTCATTTAGTGAATAAAACAGATATGATACACAAACGTGTCACGATATTTTGATTAGTCATGATAGCTGAGCTTAACATCCGGGTCATGCTGTTAGGGGACTTAGAATAAAACTTGAATCAACATCGCGAAAACAAGAAATAAACTGAATAATGGCCCTAACATGCACAGCACCCAGAGCTACAGTTAAAAAAGGCAGTGTGTTTGCACCACCACCACAGCAACCGTAGGACTAAATAAATTCACAACAATGTGCGAATTGAGTGGTAATATTACGAAAAATAATGTTGTGATTTTATTACAATTGTTGTAATTTAAGGCTTTGCATTAGGGGGGAAATATAAGGAATGTGGCCGACTTTTTTTTCGCAGATTATGATTTTGTTAATTTTGTCTCTATTTTCAAAATATTACAACTTTATTCCCCTTTCTTGTAATATAATGACTTTGTTCTTGTCTAGTATTACAACTTTATTTTAAACTCTTTAATCTTAATTTTTTTTAGTGTGGCCGTTTTACACGGTCAAACAATTTTTTTTTTTTTCTTTAAAATAAATGAGATAAGTTTTAGAGGCACTGCTGTCAACAAACCGGGCTCAGAACCAGGTCACATTCTGATGCATGGATGTGCTGAATCTTTGTCAGATTAAAATCTCAAAAGAGTTTAGTCTAAGGGCTTTTGATAAATAAGTAGGAGTCGCACTGAGACGCCTCCGGCACTCATGCAGGTTAAAATGTTGTTTGTTATAAAAAGACCTCTTCTCTCTCCAAAACCCGTCTCATCATTGGTAAGCAGCGGCGGTTAAGCTTGAAATCAGTTTCCACAGACAAGTTCTCACCTTTACAAGTTTTCTTTTTAAAACGTAGACAGTGACCGTGAAACTCTTTGATTCAGGAAATTAAAAAGAAGATGCACATTAATCATTTTCATGCAGCTTTAGATAACGACGAGGCTGAGCAAATGGTAACACAGCTCTCATTAATTAACAATATGTTAACACTCCATCAAACCTGGATTTATGATACCTGGATAAATGATAATGTTTATTTCAGATTTTGCCTTATCATAGAATTACGCAAATTTTACTGGAGATACTGAAGATTAGTTTGTAGTGACTCCTGGAAACTAATGCTTTGCAGTATTTCTGAATACGCAGTTCTTAAATAGCGAACTTTTTATATTAATTCCCTTGTATTTTCTTCATTTTTACTGTATACAGCATATTTAATATCAATGTGTTCTTGACACATCTGAAGTACGTTCGTACTAACAAGAGAATAAAAGGCAATATTATCAAGAAGAAGAATATATGCTGACAAGACTAATTACTTAAAAACCCTTTGTTGACCTCTCATGAAATAGCTTAATAGCTGATTGTGCGACAGTAGAACCACGTTTTGGGTAGAGCGCCAAGCTCAGCTCATTTGTTCAGCGTGGACCAAACAGAATTTTTCAGGTGAAGAAGCGGAATTATAGATGATCTCATAAACAAAATGCACAACTGAATATAAAATTAGATTTTCAAATTATACACATCAGTTCTGGACAGGAACACATAGTGATAAACAACTGTTTAACGCCCACATTAATATCTACAGGCAATTTAGAGCCGCATATTCATCTATATTATCTGTTTTCAGGCAGTGGGAGAAATTCTGGATAACCCAGAGGGGACACTGGTGAACATGGGGAGAACATGCAAACTCGGATCCTTCCTGATGATAAAAATCACATATCAACAAAAATATCACATATCAACAAAAATATTTCCTGTTGTTTATATCTGAAAAAAACTTTTTCATATCCGCCTACATAAACATGGAGAAAGTGCAGACCAGTACATTTCCATTCCAGACGGCCCGTTCTTGTGTAAGTACAAAAAGTAAGACTCAAAAACTGAACGCATGCTATAAAATTAGACACGCTTTTATTGATAAACAGATGGAGGACTCAGTTGTTGCAGCAGCACAACTACTAAACACATCACATTAAGATGTAATATAAAACACCAATAAAGGTTTAAAAGAGTAATGAAAAACAAAAGTAAAGGCGAAGGCAACAACTGCAATCATGACGGTTATGGGATATTTCTTTCTTTTTCCCAAACATTGTCTTTATTTGCTTTTTGACAGTTTAACACCCCATGTGTGCTTGTAATAACACAGGAAACCTCTATCGGAAATAAAAATAGATAGAAGAATACTTAGAATTAGAAAATACATGAATTGAATAAATAAATACTAAATAAGATAAACTATATTCTCATACTAAATCGCCTAGGCACACTTACTTTTACACATACACAAATAAATGCCTTGTCAAATTATAGATTGAAGATCTTGTTTGAGTAAACTTTTCAGTTTATAATATTATACACAGTATTCTATGCTTATGTGTATTACTTCTCGTCAGAAAGAATTGTAGAGGGCTATTCATAAGCCATCGCCAGTGTTTTCCAACATCTGACTCAAGTCCTTATAGGATATATTTGTAGGATATATATATTTTATATATTTGTATTGAATGAAGCTTTTTTTATAGTGTGGAATTGTGCTGCAGTGAAGTTTACAATTACACCTTTGTTTGTTTTACTCTGAACATTCAGTAAACAAAGTAGGTAAGATATATAACACAGTATCATCAGCATCTAGTGTGATATTTTACATGTGGGTAAAGGAGAGATTTGTCAACAATGAAACAGAAGGGGAAAAAAACTAGATTGACATTCAATGGCGCACCAAGGGTTCCAACAGATTAATCCTCATCCAGGTCTATTCTGGTCTAAGACCACCCCTACCCTACCTAGTGTAGTAGAATCTGTTCAGTAGTTTTTTTGGTGTTTATTAAAAGCGCAAAAACTGGACAGGCAAACGTAGTTGATGAAGAAGCACAGACCTCACTGTCGTAACCATCCACACCACAAACACACACACTCATACACACACACACTGATCTTTCACCCAATGCTACTACTGTAGCATCCATTGCTATACTTTTATTAGAGCAGATCATTACCAGTTATCAGTTAACCCTCAGTAATCAGTGTTTTTTTATCGCACCAGAATCCCTTTCTCTCTCTCTCTAGCTGGTGGACATGAGAGAGGAATAGGATTCGAAGATTAAGAGAAGTCAAGCTTTTTTTGTTGTTCTTGTTGAACAAATCGCAGCTTAATAACTCAATCACACAAATGATGGATTTAATGGCTGTAATCGGAGATGTTCATATGTATGAGCTCAAAAAGCAGGAAAGGAGGGAGAGGCTGAAGTTAGTAAAACATCTTTGAAGCTAAATCCTAAAGATCTCATATATCTCTTATGAAATGTTAACAAGAGTTGTCGGAAGGTGACATGTCTGCCTGACCACAGAATATAAATAACTTTACAAATATGGTTTTAACAATATTCATTGCTAGTTCCCACTTCTGTTTAGTTTCCTCGTTGTCTACTGTTTCGTCTTCCTTTGTATAGATGAGCTATCAGAGTTATCCTCATCGCTCCCTCTATAGTCAGCATTAAAGTCTTGGCAGTTATACTTGTGTCCAGTCTTCACGTGACATCATATCTTCATACAATTAAAGAAAC
Organism: Lophius piscatorius; assembly: GCA_009660295.1. Taxonomy (NCBI): domain Eukaryota; kingdom Metazoa; phylum Chordata; class Actinopteri; order Lophiiformes; family Lophiidae; genus Lophius; species Lophius piscatorius. Next base: position 35,863 of record VRLP01004561.1, read on the forward strand.
CGGGATAAAATAATTTTTTGGTTAAAAAAAAAGATTCTTGCTGGAAAACAGTTTCTCCATCTAGAAGCAGATCCACAATACTTAACACTTTATACGACCATTTTCTGAAGCGAAAGTTTATCCCCAGTGTACACAGATAGATAGATAGATAGATAGATAGATAGATAAAGTAAATACAAGATAAGTATAGGGAAAGTCCAATAAGTCCATATAATTAGAGACCTATACTTTTAACAAAGTGTGTATGTGCATTTTCACCGATAGGGGTTCATCATGTATGAACAATTTATGTATTTGTATGTACACATATGTAGGCCTATATATGAGTATCCATAAGGGCGCACAAACAAATCAGCAAAATCTCCTACAATTTGTCATTAGACATTTCTCTTTTTACAGTGTAGCTACTTTGATGATGATGAAATGCAGCTCTGACTCATTTAATCTTGACTTCACGAAGAAGAATATGTGTGAAACATATTTACAATGTAGTGCCATATGCTTCCCAACTAAGTACGTTCCAACTAGCTAAATAATCTGTACATTCAGTTTATAACCTTGTGCTTTGAAAAGGGCTTAATTGAACCAACTTGACTTACTTGATAACTTACATTTGCAAAAAGAAATCTATGTGAACACAGTTCAGCTGACTGTAAAGAAACCCACCGTCGCCGAATGAATCAGCAGCTTTTAGCCGCTTATCTGCTCAGCAGTAACTCAAAGGATGCTGGTTTCTCATTTAAAGCCTATTAACAGTCTGCTGAGGTTTTAGTTTATGAGCAGTGCTTTGTGAAGAATGTGACAAGTTAGATTACAGTCCAAACTACAGACCGTGTGGACTGGTAAATGTTTGTGGTGTTGCGACATGGCTCTCAATTCACCAGGCAACGAACCTCACCTGTGGTCATGAGCTCTGGGTAGTGACCGAACTGGGAGCAGAGCCGCAGTTCCTTTGCGTCGAAAGGAGCCAGTTGAAGTGGTTCAGGCATTTGATTAGGACGCCTCCCTTTGAAGCCCTTTCATGCATGCCCAACTGGGAGGAGACGTCGAGGTAGACCCAGAACTCAATGGAGGGATTATTAATCTCATCTGGCCTGGGAACGCCTCGGGATCCCTCAGGATGAAGCAGAGAGTGTTGCTGGGGAGAGGGACAACTAGAATGCCTTTTCCAACCAGCCGTAACTGCAACCTGAAAATAAGGAAGGATGGATGGATACCAGAATTTTCCCGCTAGATCCACTAGACACTAATTAACAAAAGAATTACGGAAAATATGCGGATGCTTTGTCGAGGCCCTAAAGTTGGGCCTCTCATAGATGGCTTTTGAATTGCCTTTACCAATTTTTGATGTAAATTTTAACCTCATGTCATTTGGCTCACATTCAGTGGCTGTGGTCTATGCACATCTGATCAAAACCACTGGAAATAATTCAAATTTCAAACACGCTTTGAAACCAGCACTGCTTTGTGAGAAGGACTGGTGCCCCGCCGGTGGATGAAATTCCACCAGGGAGCCATGGGGTCTCTCAGTAAAAGGTTTATTCTCCCCATGTTTGTGTTGATTCCTCCTGGGACTCCAGTTTAGTCCCACAGTCCAGAAACAGGCAACATAAGTGATTCGGTGACAGTAAGTTGCCTGTAGGTGTGAATGGTTGTTTGTATCTGTATATGGAAGTAGCTGATTTGTCAGTTTGCTCACATTCACCTGCGATAAAGGTTATAGTATATCCACATCAGCATTTATTGATTTTTTTTTTTTTTTGCAGCACCGGCTGAGTCTTTGTCCTTGGACATAGATTTTCTAATTTTAGTCCTCACCTTTCTTCCATCACCTTCTGCCGATGGTCTGCTGCCAACAGTAAAGTTTGTTTGCTGTAAACATGTTTTATTTCCATTCTTCTTCCTGGATTGAATAGTATTTTGCAGGAGGACAATGTATGCGTAATGCTGCAGAGGGATACTGTTCAGATTTCATTGTTAATTTACATAAAAGATTTACAGTGTTACCACAACGCTGACGTGGAAGAGCTTATTTCCTGAAACCGTTTGCAGTGGATTTGCAGAGCGATGCCCTTGACATTTCTGTTCTCTGCGCAGCTCAGCTCAGTCGGGGAATCAGAACGCACATCAGGCCTACAGCCCACGACTACATCCAGCACCACACCGTGCCCTGCCTCACCCTGGCGGTGATAATGAATTGACCATCAATTGTGACGAGGGATCTGAAACAGCCCTCCCCTCAGAGTGAATCCGCTGCCTGGCTGGATCCTGTGGGAACAGACTGCGTGATGATGCATATTAATGGCTTAAAAAGACACAAATTCTTCCCCGATGCCGCCTGACTGGGACCGACTCTGTGAGAGAAACAAAGGAGGAGATGGAAATAAAGAGAGAGAAATGGAACGGACTTTGATTTTTATGAATGATACGAAAATACAAATGGTTGCAGACAGAAACAGACAGAGACGAGGAGAAGCCAATAGGATAATATGACTCACTAGGAGAAGTAAAAAAAAAACAATCTGTCTACTCTGATAACGCCACAGGCTGCTGTTTGTGAGATATAGACTTTTTCTTCAGCACCCTGGCCTAACAAGGTGGGAAAGGATTTTAAAATGTCACATGATTTAAAATGGGCCCAATAGATGTGCATCTCACGTCGGCATAAAATGGATTTGCAATGAATGAATAAATCAAGCTATATCCAAAATCAAATTCAGTGCCCCGGGCTCATGATTGGATTGGTAACAGAAAATATTTAAATTTGGTGTATCCAGTTTTTGAGCCTCATGTTTTTTTCCTGTTTTACCTTTCTTGGTCAAATTAACTCACTGTATACTAAATAACTGTAAAATAACAACACATATTATTAAAGTATCATGTATTCACTATGATTCACTATATAAAAGTAGGAAAAGAAAGTAGAGGGCTTGGAGTTCCATTGCTTTTTCTTGTTCTAAATAAAAAGTATGATCCTCTATTTGATAAAACACAGTAACAATTTAAAACGCCTAATCCCTCTCCAGGCATCTGTGCAAACATGCCGGCCTCCACACGGACCAACTCTTTGAGATAAGAGGACATTGAAAGGTATTTAAATGGTCAAATGGACCTTTTAAGTTACAGCGCATGTGCCAATATCGGTCCTCGGGAAAAGTGACAAGGGCCAAATTGTGATGGGTAGATGATTGGGTCAGAGCATCTCCAGAACTGCAGGTCTCGTTGGGTGTTCCCAGTCTGCTGTGGTTAGTATGAAAGGGGTTTAATTAAGGACAACTGGTGAACAGGCAACACAGTCATGGCTGCCCAAAGCTCATTGATGCGTATGGAGTGCGAAGGCTATCCTGTCTTGTCTGATCCCTCAGAAGGGCCGCTGTTACACAAATTGCTGAAAAAGTTCATACTGGTTCTGATAGAAAAATATTAGAATACCTCTATACTTCACTGAGCTGTTTTGGCAGCATAATAGAGAACTACACAACATTGAGCAGGTGGATATAATGTTATGGCTGATAGGCGTATATATTTCTACAACTGATGCAGCAGATACTGCTTGCAATCCCAGCTGTCTGGCCCCGTTAGAGCTTTTTCAGCATTCAGGATAGGCTACCTATACTCTAGGCATTCCTTTAGAACTAAGGATAGTCAGCTGCACAAAACAAAAGTACTGCCACTGAGTACAGATGAGTACTGGCCAATTCAGGCTGTGGTTTGAATCCTGCATGAGACAGGTGGACTCCACTAGAAAAAAGGGAAACTGCTTTATTTTATACCATTAATAATTCAATTAATACTTTAGACAAGTCTGAGACTTTAGCATCTGTTACTTTGTCCTTTATTCTAAAATCATCAAATGTCAAGAGAAAAGTCAAAATGTCAAGAATAAAGTCGAAATGTCGTGAGAAAATTCGAAATGTCAAAAAAAAAGAGTCAAAATTTTGAGAATAAATTTGAAATGTCGAAAATAAAGATGTATTTTGGATACAAAATTTTGAGAATAAGGTTGAAAGGTCACAAAGAAAGTAAACATGTCAAGAAAAAAAAAAAAGTGAAAATATAGAGAATGAAGTAGAAGATTTTTTTTCTCTATTCCGCATTTTGAGAATAAAGTTGAAGTACGGATTCGTATGACGAGCTGTAGTCATACAGCATCGCTATCAATGGTTGTATTGGGGGTTTTAGTCACAACATTGTGTGGCTTGAGCCCTAAAGAACAAAAAACGACACCAAAGTTATAGTAGACTAATTCATCACATCCACTGAGCGCTCGGGAGGATTGCCTGGAGCGACTGCATGCTGACAGAGGCACAGAAATACCAAATAAATGAAAACATCTTACTCTGATTTAGCTCGACTTTGTCAGCATTTCGACTTTTATTCTCGACATTTCGACTTTATTCTCGAAATGATATATGAAAAAAAAAATACTGCTTCGTAAAGTTGAATCAAACTTTTTGGTAATGGTAATTTTTTGATGATTCACTTTGACTTATTTTTCAAGGTAAAATAATTATTTGGTTGCTCTTATCTTTTTGCTTCCTCTCTCTGTATGTTATTACATTTCTCTGAGCGCCTGTGCTCAATTTTTCTATCTGCTTCCCCCCCAAAGACACAAACACACAAATACACACATGCCCATCATTCATACTACTCCATGAATCCAGGCCTCCTCTTGGTGTTATTTCCTGTCTCTATGGGGAGCTGGGGGTCGGTTAATGAGGCACACAGGCCAGATGATGCTCCTCCTGCTGAAATACATCCAAAATGTCTAAACCTCCAATATGCAAGACTCTTGTCAAACAAACAACACATGACAACTTGAGTTGTTGAGTTGTTACCTTGGACGGGTAATTGGCAGGTTATTACAGGATCATTACTGGTTTATTACCGGTACAGGACAGACTGGAGTGGACTGTCCTCAGTGCGCCCAACAGTGTTGCGTCACCAGGGAGCGCATCATCCCACGTCAAGGGCATCAGGGGTATTAAGTGATGCCGGCAACCTCTTCGACCAGCCTTGAAACACCGACCAGGAGTCTAATGTGTGTGCGAGGACTATGATCGAAATATGCCCTTATGATCGTTCCACAATCCTGATCAAACATCTGCTCATTCTGAGCACACAGTCTGAATATTCATTACGTAGCGAAGTTGGCGACCATTGAGAGTGAGAGGTGTCCACACTCGACTTTTTGGCCGTTTTGAGTATCTGAAAGCTCGTACTGTGCTACTGCCCAATTTTTCGTGGGTTCCCTCTGGGTACTCTGGCTTCCTCACTTGGTCTGAAAAATAAAATGCCATACCAGTGAATTGGCAGTGGGTTTTAAAGCCTAAAAATTATCTAAAATGATTATGATTTCATATAAAACTAAAGAAATCTTGAACCAGAACAGAAACAATATGTACATGCATGCATAACAGGGAAACGAGAATATTCCCTTTGCCCCAGTAGTTTGTGAAGTCTTTATGTATATTATGTCTGACACATGAGTGTGTGCCTTGCGACCTGAAGGGTGCAAGATAGTGGAATGTCATGACATTGTAAGCATATAATGGTCCTGATAGATCTGAGTGTCAAGATTCCGGGATGAGAGTCGCCACCTGAGCGTGCCTGGACCTTCTCAGTTCTACCAGATCTGGTATCAGATATCAGATCTGATATATTTAAGAAAGAGAATGCTTATTTATTTTCCTCCATTGATCAGTAAACAAGATTTTTCTTCATCAATGTATGTATGAATATGTATATAAGTATTTGTACCTGTGGTAAGAACAAAGTAAAAACTATCCATCAACCAATCAATCAATTTGAGTGTGAATAGATCATTTGTCTCCATGGGTTGGCAACATGTCCAGGTTGTACCTCAGCTCCCACCCAATGTAATGGTGTTGGGCGGAGTGCTCCTAGTGACACTTCACAGGATTGGCAGTTACAGAAAATGGATGGCTGGATGGAGATGTGAATGTGAACTTAAATACTCTCACCGTGGAGGTTATCTCTGTGCGATGCAGCAGGATTTGACTGATTGAACACACACACCGATCCAAAATTGTAGAGCGGGTAGCCAAACCTGGAGGCCTTCTAGTATTTTCTTCTACTTCAGCATGAGCTCAAACTAAATTGGAATTGGGTCCCCATGCAAACTTGAATCTGGCATCTAAATAAGCCAGCATGAAGTGACCGTGAAGTGGATTGGCTATGCTATAGTTAGCTCCAGTAGCCACAGGGACTAACCGGGGAATACTTTATGTTTACCCTGTCAGGCTTGAAAATAAGTGTTTGAGACATTTTCTGGGCTTTTTGCCTGGATGACTCATGTCCATATGTTTTGCAAATCTCTGTACTAAATGTGATAAGTAAATGAATATCATGAAAAATAGACAAAAAACTTGTTTGTTTGAATTTTTATATATAAAATTGAAGTTGGTACCAAGTGCAGCAGAGGCTAATGGGAAAGTTATTAGTTTTAGTTTTACTGATGGTAGTTCTATATGTGAAGTTAAGACTTCCATCCATCCAAATTCCCTTTGTTGCTTTTTCTTTTGCTGGTGGTAATAGGTCAAGAAGAGTTTTGGAAACATTCCTTTCCCTAGCATCGCTCTCAAGCTCATCGTGAGTGATCATGCATCATTCCCAAACCCGAGGGGATATGTAACCCCTCCAGCAAATTCTGGCTTTACCCTTAGGGTCGGTGACAGGCTTTAGGATCGAGTGCAAATCAGCAAAGATGGCAACATTTAAGACAACCGCAAAGCTGTTGTAGTTCATTCTGAGGGCAGAGCCTCCTTCTATTTCCCAGAATGTCGAACCCTGCTGTTTTTCATATCAGAATCAAAAACGTATTGTCGGTCGGGACAGAAAATCATCTTAAGTGTGACTCAACATACAGAGAAGAAACCCAAACAATTGACATAAAAAGGAAGAATTCCACATATAAAAATAAGCGTTCCAGAACAGAATGAAAGAAAAAGCGAGTACATTATTAACCCAGAATAAAACTATAGAAATAGAAGGTAGTGGTTCAGCGTCATTTGTTAATTAAGAGGTTGAAAGATCTTAATGTCTACCCTTTAATTATCAGGTGTAACCCTGACCTCTGATTCCCCTCTGGGTTGGAGTCAGCTCACCTGTCCTCTTCACCTCATACACCAATGACTGTAGAAGTAATAACCCAAACAGCCATGAGTAAATTCTCAGATGATACAGCCATCTTGGCATCATTCAGCGATAAAAAGGTTTCTGAAATGTTTTAACAGCCACCTTATTGTGACTGTTAAAAATGAGGGAGGAGATGGTGTTGGACCCACAGACCTGCGGTCATCCGCCATCAAACCATCGCACAGATTTCATCTTGTAAATATCTCAGCATTTTTATAGACAAATATTATTTTGTAGGACACATGTGGACAGTGTTTGTAGCAAACTGCAACAATGGCTGCATTTCCTGCGACGACCTAGACTGTATGGTGTGGATACAAAATGTATGTTGCTCTTATACCAGGTGGACTTATATAGTAATCAGTTACGGCATCAGTTTGGTTTGGTAATGTTTTTGTGCAAGTCAAAACTGGAGACTGCGTGGAAAATGATCATGGCCAAACAGAACATGCCTTTTATCCCCGTGTGAATAAGAGTTTTAGACAGTGGCAGATGGGTTTTAGAGTTTTTGAGGAGAAATATGATTTTTCTTTTTAAAATATTTTATTTCATGGCTGCAGAATAGGTTAAAGGCCCAAGGCAAATTTCACACCTTGAGGGACAATAAAGCTTATCTTGATCTTCATTCTGTAGCAGTGGAGACATTTCACCTTAATTTTTTTTACTTTTCATTTCATCAAAATGTTAATCAGTTCAGTGGTTGTTGAGATATTTCAGTCCGGCCCAAAGATGAGCAGCAGATTAGGGTCAGTATTGGTCATTCCTGCTTGCATTCTATCGCCTACTTTCATCACAGCGCTTCTATACACCTTAGTGGATTCATATCTCATAGAATAACTGAAGCATGATGATGTTCTTCCTTGTGAGATGTTTTTGATTCAGTGCCTGTTATGGCAGCTCGGGGGGTAGAGCATGTCTCATAGTGTTTTTCAGCAACAAGTAGATGCTGAAGTACTATTTGAACCCCATACAGAGCTGCTCACTGCTCCTCAGGGTCGGATCCAATGCAGGGAACAAGTTTCATGATATTGCACTGAAGTATGATTGCATGTGACAATAAAGCGTCGTCTTTATGGGATAGAAAAGCACAAGAACAGAGAGGGGGAGAGGAGAAGCGAGGTTGTGATTGTAGAAAATAAACGTACTCAGGGAATAGAGGAGAAAGGGAGGAGATGTTGTTCGACACACAAATCTGCACACATGCATGCAGGGCTTCTCATTGACGTGGATATGTAGCATCTGGGGACTGGAGGTGTGTTATTACTGCACAAACGTAATTAGGTGTCGTCCTCTTACAGCTTTGGTTTATTGCAAGACCATGAGAAAAAATGAGGAAACTAACAATCTCTGCAGGGAGGCTGTTTTTGTTTTTTTTTCCTTTTTGCAGCAGCAGAGGGAAAACAAACACAGCTTGTATGTACGATAAAAAGAATCGGATCGAGAAAAAGTATATGCGTGAATGATGTAAAGATAAATAATCTTTACTTATCACTTACAGTCATGCACAGTCAAACATAGTGAAACTATTTCTCTGCATACCTAAGGGAGCATATTGGGAATGCTTGGGAACAAATGCTGATCATCCGCTCTACCCCCGATTGGAGACACTGGAGAGCCTTTGGTATAATGTGGTGTGTATTCAATTTTAGTCCACTCACAGAAATACACTCACTCAAGTCAACTGACACTAACTGGAGGCAATAAGATATTCACCTGAATAGGGACTTTAGCCCTGGACCTTCAGATTAAAAGTCTGCTGCTCTACCGACTGAGATACCAATCCTTGTATCTGCAACAGCAGAGGATATGGGATAGTCTGATCTAAAGTGTTTGACGATGAGACACTTTGTGCAGATTGTGATCAAAGGACATATGCCCTGAGCAACAGCCCGAAAAATCTCCATGATGTTCAGACACTGGTGGTGGTGGCTAGTGACCCTTCAGAGACTGAGGCTGATGGACTGATGACGTTGGTGAATCTTTGTAGACAGGGTGGTTTGGAGAGAGGTGTAGGGTGCATGTAACAGGAGCATGAATTAGCTAAATTCATGCGGTCTGCCTGGAGGGAATTCAACTCGGCTCAACCCCCCCCAGTCTCCTTCCCAGCAGCCACAGAGGGAAGGAGGCACCCCATTCCCACCTGGAACTCAACACTCCTCAGGATCGTGGACTGAAACCTCGCTACACCATCTCTCCTTCTCAACAGTCCACGGCCTGCTGAGTTGATTTCAGTGGTTGAACTGGAAAGACCTCACCAGAACGAGTGCTTGTTCCCTGCTGGGCGTATTTCCTCTCTTGTGGTGGGACGTAAGCAGCTCTGGGCTGGCTTAGAAAAAATTCAGGTAGGGATGGAGAGGAAGAGAGCAGGCTGCACCGCCTCCCCTGCTAAGAAAGCGACCACCACCAGCCATCAAGCTTTTAGTTTCTTTGACAGCTGGATTCGCACACAGTTTTTTTACTGTGCTAAATGATTACCTGTGCGCTGCCATCCCAGGGAGGGACAGAGACGCCAACAACAATGCAACCACAATGCTGAACAAATAATAATATTAATTTACTTACATGTAAACTTTGTTTCACTGATATGTGAAGTATGTGGCAATCTGGAAGTTGTGTGGCAATGCTAGTGTATAGCGGTGAAGCTAATTAGCAAAGCTGATGTCTCAATTGACAGTCACAGACGATGGCAGCAGGGAATTAAGATTATGTGAGAGGAATGAATGGAAGGGTGGTGCAAATAAGATAACATAAGATATACTGATTATTATATATATTACTACCACAACGGAGAATTTTCCATCGTTGCAGTATAAATCAGTATCACCCAAAATCAATTAGAGGAGGTATAAAAAATTTGAACAAATAAGAAAAGGAGATAAAAAATACAATATGTGGAGGCAAAAATATGTGGAAATAGGATCTAACCGTGCAAAGAAAAAGCCTTCAATGCTTTGAGTTTTGCAAGAATTTCCATAGTTTTCTGTTACTGCCTCTCCTAGCAGGATTGCGCCATCAGACAGTGAAATTATGCACCCGGATCAGGATCATATTCCATTAAGCTGCTTTGAATGTTTTCCCATACAATCCTGATCCAGTCGTAAATCCTTTGTTTGTTGTTCTTATCCTTCTCGTGTGGGATAGGCGCTCAGATAAACTTGTCAGAAAGAACCACCACTAGGTAAACAACAGAGCAGAACAAATAAACAGCAAGCCGCTTAAATTATTGGTCTTCAGACTGACAGCGATCTCATCTACAGACTCACACGAACTCAATGTCTCTTTCTGTGACAGTTTTTGGGTGCGTCACGTCTCTGAAGGGCTGAAAGATGCGCCTGAACCGCAGTGATGTTACTCATGCTGCAAGATCTAGAAATCTGTCTCCACTGGGGTCGTATTCTTCTCGCTGCTCACTCACAGTCGGGCGAACCTCCAGAATGTTTTTCAACTTCCGTCCTACTGAATCCTTTTGTTTTGGATGGAATTTTGAGACGTCAGATAGCTCAACACTTTTCAGGAAAACACTCAAAAAAAAGTTTCTCCCACTAAGAGTGACACATTATCACCTCCTCCTCGTGTTTCCTGTACCGCAGCTCTGCTGTGAAGAGAAACTGGAAGCTACCTGAAGTGTTTATCATTTTATGTTGTAACGTCATCAGCATTGAAAGAAGGAAAAATGGTGGCTCTAATAAAAAAACTACCCCGAGAAGTAGATTGATCTCAGGTTCACCAATATGTACGGTCTTTATTCCAGGTCCTGCTATCGTTTCAGCCATTGCGCCTTTATCCGAGCAAGGGGACGATACGGTGGAGATCATACAATCTATAACAGGTGTTATACGATTGGCCTTGGATGCCACGATGTGAGTGAAAAGGGATAGAAGGATAAAAGTTAATGGAGATGGGGCAATAGATGAACAGGAAGTACTATGCGATTGGCCCTTTTTACTAATTACAGGCCCATTTCCAAACTCCCATTCCTCTCCAAAGTTCTGGAAAAAGTAGTTGCTGCCCACCTCCAGGACCACCTCAACTACAACAACCTCTTTGAAACCTTTCAGTCTGGTTTCCGCTCCGCCCACAGCACAGAAACAGCTCTGCTTAGAGTCACAAATGACCTACGGATGGCAGCAGATGCTGGTTCACCTTCCCTCCTGATTCTCCTTGATTTGTCTGCTGCCTTCGACACAGTTGACCGTGGAATACTCCTACACCGCCTACATCACACCACTGGACTCACTGCCACGGCCCTAAACTGGTTTCAATCCTACCTCACTGACAGAACAGAATACGTTTCCCTTGGAAGTTC